>CAUYRT010051151.1:0-74335 GCA_963574885.1 Lepilemur ruficaudatus
GGGGGGGGGGGGGGGGGGGGGGGGGGGGGGGGGGGGGGGGGGGGGGGGGGGGGGGGGGGGGGGGGGGGGGGGGGGGGGGGGGGGGGGGGGGGGGGGGGGGGGGGGGGGGTAGGCGGAGCCCTGAGGCGGAGGAGGCGGGCGCAGGGACAGGCCCTCAATGGGCAGGCGAGAACGCGGGGTCGGCTCAGCGCAGCGGGGCGGGCCGGGTTAGGACGCGTCCCTAAAGCTGGGGGCGGGGCGGACCTGCGGGCCACCTGAGTCGGGTCGCAGTTGGACGTGGCCTGCGGCGCTCGGTTCACTCAGCTCCTGTAGCTCTGGCGGAGTCTGCGCGATGGGCGACGCGGAAAGGCCGGAAGCGGCCAGGCCCGAGCTGGATGAGGTAAATGTTGCTGTCGCTTCATTCCCCGCCCCTCAGTGACACCTGGCCTACCGAGTGCAGGTTGCTGCGGCGACCTGCAAGTTGCAGGATCACTGTAGCGAAGTTTGTTCACTGCGGTCGGAAGCCGGCCCGTGCCGGTCCGCGCGCCCTCTCCGCAGCCTGGTTTCGTGGTTGCGAGTGCCGGGGAGGCAGTCCTCGGAGGGGGCGAGGAGAGAGTCGGGTTTCCGCCCCGCTGCGCTGCCCCGCCCCGCCCCGGGGCCTGCCTGGACAGCGCTCCTGGGGCCTCAGGTAGCGTGAGGCTTGCTTGCCCCCTCGTTTGCCCGCCCCGTGCTTTTCCATCCTCCTCGCCTGCTCTGGAGCCCTGCCCAGGGGAACGGAGGCAAGGGAAGGGGACGGTGGCGGATCCACCGGAGACATGCGTACCATCTCTGGGAGGACGCTTGTGGAAGTGGGCACAGGTAGATAGGTGGAGATGACAGGTAGAATGGGGACGCAAAATCCTCATAACCTCCTAACAATGAAAAAAATAAGTTAGGAGGCCAGGTTTTGCTCTGGCCAGGCTACTTAATTAACTGAATCTTTGGGGTGTCGCTTTCTTCATTTGTACCGTGGAAGTGTTACTTCCCTCACAGAAAAGTAAAATGCTTTATGCAAAGTGCCACAAATACTGTAGCTACATAATAAACCGAAGTTAACTTGTTCATCCTCTCGGCTTCTATGCTAATGGAATTCTGTAATAACAGTGAGTAAACTGGGTTTGTTAGAGTATAGTTGTATAGTAGTTTAAATTGTTGCTCAATAATTTTCATACCGTTATTTTGCAAATACTTCTAAACCGTTTATGAACAAGAAAAATACTTGTGTGATATCTTTAATACTGTCCAGATTTGGAGGAAATAAAAGTTTCAACTCACAGAGATTCATTTCTTTAGAAAGTCGTAGATTCCAGGTTTGGAATTTTATTTTGAGGCATTTAGTAACTAATTAACATGGTAAATATCCTTCTAACTTTTCCTTTTCTTTTGGAACAAATACATTTAGTACCTATTTCTCCACTGAAATGGGAAAATTCAGATTTTTCTGCTTGTGCTAATGGCACCAGCAGTCATTCAGGCTTAACACCTGAAGTTAACTTTTATTATCCCCATCTCAATGATACAGACCCATAAAGACAGAGACAGAATTTTAGATCTAGAATGAATTTTAGTGCGCATCTGGAGATGCTCACTAAAGCAAGAAAGAAAAGGAAGAAAAACATTAAAACTAAAAAGTTTTTTATAACAATAGTTTATTTATGCCAGCATTCTATATGAGAGAGGTACTAAAGGGACATTTTGTTCAGAAACTTAGAAATTTGCCCACCATGATATTTATAGGTCTAGCAATAATTACAATATTTTTTGAGTGCTTATTATATAGTAGGCTCTGTTTAAAGCACTTTTAATCATCAGAGTAAAGCTGTGAGGTAGATATTGTTTTACAGCTGAGGAAACTGAGGCTCAAAGAAGTTAAGCAACTTCCTATGGTCACACAACTGACCAAACAGTATTAGCCAGCTACCAGATAACAGTAAGGGTTCAACTTAAGCAGACTGGCTCTCAAACCTGTGCTGTCTCCCTGACTTCCCCAGATGTATGTTTAGGTATGAATAAAGTGGAAATGTCTACAAAAAAGGTGTGTTTGTACTTTATTTTTCGAAGAGGTTATCTTCAGATACCAATGAAAATGAAGTGACGTCAAATGAAGAGCCACTCCTAAAGAAGAGTTCTCGCCGATTTGTCATCTTTCCAATCCAGTACCCTGATATTTGGAAAATGTATAAACAGGCACAAGCATCCTTCTGGACAGCAGAAGAGGTATGTGGCATCACCTTCATCAAAATTCATGTCCTATGGTACAGTGTTCACATCTGTGTTACAGGATATTGAAAATTTTTAACTTATACATTGAATAAGATCAGTTGTAGAAGGTAAGTTTTGGAAATCCTGAGACTAAATACAGTGTTCTCCAGTGTTTTAGTTTAGACTACTGTCTATAAGCAAGTTTCCTGCTACAAAAATGGCGTCTCATTCTGCTAGATTTTTACTTCCAATATATTTAAAACATTTTCTATTTTTAAACAGACTTCGTTTTCCATGACCAAATATAAGACTAGTCTTTACTTATGTGAGCAGAATAAATAAAATTGCAGCTATAGTCAAAAAATGAGAGTGAAAGCTTTAGGGCCCCTCCTTTCAATTGAGAGACTTATCTGATTGTACAAAAGGAGCTGTCACATGAAGACTTTGACCATCTAGGCAGTGCATTCACTCCTGAGTCTGCCAGGCTGCATTCACAGTGCTTCTCCCATTCTGGCCCTGCCTCAGCCGCATCAAACCTGACACAGCTGCCCCCAGCAGATCCTCTCTAGAATGCTTTCTGTTACTTCTACCTAGGAAATGAGTTAGTTGAACATATCAAATGAGAAAATACTTGCTGGTTTGGTAAGGACAGTTGCTCATGCAAATGACTGTTCTGTAGTCCAACGGAAGAGACATATAGTTATTGTCTTCATCTTTAAATATGATGGGTGATACCTGCATATCACCCTTCCTCTGTGTATGTTTGTGTATGTGTCTCTGTAGATAGATGCGTATATTTAAACAGATATATTTGGATGTATTTTTCAAGATACTGATTCTATACACATAAACACATGCTGTTAAAAATGTAGGCTCTGGGGACAGACTGCCTAGGTACAAATCCTGTTCTGCTACTTAATGGCTGTGGAACTGGGAAAATTGCTTAATCTCTCTGTGTATCCTCATTGGTAAATTAGGCTAATAGTACTTGACTATTTGGGTTGTTATGAGGATTAATGAGATGTTTAGAATGGTACTTGGCACTTAATAAGTATTAAATAAATGTAAACTATTATTTTATAAATGCAATGGGGGGAGGATTTAACCTAGAAATCAGAAGACTTCTATTACACTAATTTTACCTATTTACCCATCTTTATTATATTGTCAACATCTTTGTTATATTATAATTGACATGTAGAGGAAAAAACTAAACCAAAACACTGAGTATTTTCATACTGTGTCATAACACTTGACACACCTGGCTATCCTTAACTGTCTGTGGGTTTAAGAAGGTTTTTTGTTAGATATGGTTCAGAGAACAAGTGGAGTACACAGGTGGCATTTTCATTCATCGTGTTTAAAAGGTACTTGTGATTCTTAGTTTCTTGAAATTCATTTGGACATTACTTGCATCTTTTAGCAAATGGAATATGTTTTACTATGACTAAGAACACTGAGTTTTAGAAGCTAAAATATACAGGTCAGTGCATATTTTGTAGGTAGCTTAGAGGAAGATTCAAGTACATATTTTGAGGGGAAGTCAAACACATTTTTAGTTCCACATTATTTTTCATTTAAACAAATTAAGTTACCGTTTAATCAACCTTAGACATCATTATTTTTTATGATGCATTTTAATTTTTTTATTTCAATAGATTTAGGAGTAAGAATGCCACTGTTTTATTAATGGTTAAGCTTAATTATTAAATGTGGCTGATCAACAGAAACCCTGATTCAGAAGACAAAAGATCTGGGGTTTGAGAATTTTTTTTTAAAGGCACTCAGACAATTCTGATAGTCAGCTAGTTTGGAATCAATATTTCGATGGTGAAATTGAGAATTTTCTCAAATGAGATAAAGCTGGGCAGGAAGTTTAACTTTCTGGAAGGGAATATGACCAATGTAATATAAATAAAATTTATAAGACCTTTTGAAACTGAGTGTTCAAAGAGATAGTTTAATATTTTAGAGGAAGCACATGATAATATTAAATTTTCACAGAAGAAAAAATTTAATATCAGGAGTATAATACATAAGAGCCAAGAAGGTATCCTCCAGTTAAACCTAAATTGAGCTCTGATAGAACAGAAGGTGATTTTTAGCTTACATATCTTAAAAGAAGAAGACAAACATTTCTCCCTCCCATTGTATCCCCAGTGCTTATCACAGTGTCTGGCATGTAGTAATTGTTCAGCAAAAATTTAAAGAATAAATTAATGGGAAAAGGGTTTTAGGAAAGAACACAAATGATTAAAAGAATGGAACATTAGACCTTTTTGGAAAGGTCAAAGAGATGGATGGGTCTTTGTTAGAATAAATAAAGGAAGGGCAAAAGACAAAAGGACAATTACGTATTTCAAATATTTATGAAGTTACTGTGAAACATACTTAGAAGATTTTTATAAGACAAAATAATAATAAAATAATATCTACAAGAGCTATGAACTCAATGTTTGTATCTCTCAAAATTGTAATGTTGAAGCCCTAATCCCCGGTGTAATGGTGTTTGAAGGTGGGATTTGAAGCCTTGGGAGGTAATTACATAAAGGCAGAGCCTTCATGAATGAGATTACTACTGCCCTTATAAGAAGAGATATGAGAAAGATAATCTCTCTTTCTCTGCCGTCTGAGGACACAGCGAGAAGTCAGCCATCTACAAACCTGGAAGAGGGCCTTCACCAAGAACCTGACCATGCTGGCACCCTGATTGTGGGCTTCCAGCCTCTAGAACTGTGAGAAAGAAATGTTTGTTGTTTAAGCCACCCAGTCTATGGTAATTTGTTATAGTAGCCAGAGCTGACTAAGACAATAAAGTACATTTAAAGATAATTTTAAAATTGTAGATTTTGCCAAGTGCCTCTCTCCTAATTCCAAAAACTAGTTCTAATAAACATTTTCACAAATATTTCTATTCCCAGAGGAAGCCATACCTATAAGCTGCTTTAAAACCCAGGTTGTTAACAACCTATCCGACATTACTTCTGAGTATAAAAGTAGATTACTTGGCAGTAAAGTAGTAGCTACAGTTGGCTAACAAGTGCCTAATTATCTGTCTTAACAACATAGTAACAAATGTTATGTAAAATGTTAGAGCAATGGTGTTGAAAATTGTTACTTTATTCACTTCAGTTCCTTCTTGACTGGTTTTTACTCTCTTTCCCCCCACCTTTTACCTCTTTCATTTGCTCCAGTACCACTAGATTATGTTAATTTTAATTACAGGCATAGTGGCTCATACCAGTAATCCCAGCACTTTGAGAGGCTGAAGTGGGAGGATCTCTTGAGGGCAGGAGTTTGAGACCAGCGTGGGCAACTTATTGAGACCTTCATCTCTACAAAAAATTAGCCAGGCATGATGGCTCACCTCTGTAGTCCCAGCTACTTAGGGAGACTGAGGCAGAAGGATTGAGCCTAGGAGTTTGAAGTTACAGTAAGCTGTGATGAAGCCACTTGTACTCTAGCCTAGGCAACAGAGCTCAAGACCCTATCTCATAAAAAACATATGTATATATTTTTAAAGTACATCCTGGCCAGCTTCTCAATTATCCAGAAAACTTGATTCATTCATAAAGTTTTTTAAAAATAAATTTTGTGTATATTTAAGGTATACAACGTGATAAGCTACATATCTAGTAAAATGGTTACTATAGTGTAACAAATTAACCTATCTATCATCTCACATAATTACCTGGTTCTCCCCCATCCTCCAGAGCAGCTATAATTTACTTATTTAGCAAAAATCCTGAATATAATACACTATTATTAACATAATGTTTTATTTCTTTGTAATGTTAACATTTTTCCTTTTCTGCAGTTAACTTTGTAGTGGAAGTAAGTTACACCACAAAGAAATAAGAAACTAACACTTTGAGAAGAATTTAACTCCAAATTAAAATTTTTGAAAATCTTTTTATTCCAGGTCGACTTATCAAAGGATCTCCCTCACTGGAACAAACTTAAATCAGATGAGAAGTATTTTATCTCTCACATCTTAGCCTTTTTCGCAGCCAGTGATGGAATTGTAAATGAAAATTTGGTAAGATTTTTGTTTTTGTTCCCATTCAGCAGTTTAATGATAATAATGTTAGTAAACTCATTAGAGTAATCCTGAAAAAAGATGTCTAAGAAATGAACTAGATGAAGCTTAACTCTTGAAAATGCTTGTCTGATGAAGTGTCAGAGGAAAGGGTATATTTCTGTCTTTTGACCAGCAAAATATGAAATGAAGCATAAATTATACCACTTATAATGCATTAACATGAGTTTGATTTTTATCCCCAGAGAATAATCTTAATAGAGAACCTGCACCTTAAGAATCCTCCGGAGCTCTGTTATAGAACACTGGGTTCTGGCTCCCTATTTTAAGTCTTTATTATAGTTGATCAGGAGTCATAATTTCTTGTTAAAGAGAATAGAAAGATGAACTTTCATCGTGAGCTAGAAGAGGCTTCAGTAGATCTGTGTACTGTTGTAAAAAAAAAAAAAAATGACTAAATTACTCTCTCCCTGACCCCAACCTCTTTCATATGCTCCAGTACCACTAAAGCAAAATCATTATTTTTGGTAGATGTTCTAGAATTTATTTGGCTGTATACACAATATCTCCACTTAACAGGTCGGTTCATTTAATTGCTTAAGAATATATTATGCAACTAATTTACTGTAGAGGATTGATGGAGAAACAATACTGCTTAAGATACTGTTTAAAATAACTCATAAGGTCTTTCTGACTTGTTCGTTGCATGACAAGCAATTTTTAAGTGATAATTCTGATGTCCAAATTCTGATTTGTAGTTTTTAACCTAGTGCTTAATGAGAGTCCATAGAACTGGATATATCTGTTTCCCTTATTTTCTTAGGTGGAGCGCTTTAGTCAGGAGGTGCAGGTTCCAGAGGCTCGTTGTTTCTATGGCTTTCAAATTCTCATCGAGAATGTTCACTCAGAGATGTACAGTTTGCTAATAGACACTTACATCAGAGATCCCAAGAGAAGGTATTACTGCTGGGATTTTACTTACAAAGATTTTTCTTATTGCTTGATTATGTTAAGAGCACTACTTATTCCACAACTAAATGTTAAGGAAAGAGTAGTCAAATATGGAGGTTTGTGAGCATAATATTTTCTATTGCTAAATAGTACGTTGGGTTAAAAAAAAAAACTTATATAGAATGAGTTAATCTTTAGACATTGTATCTTTAAAAACTTCATTAGCATATTCTGTTTAGAAATTAAATCTTCAAATTTAGTAGATTTTATATCAGACTAGATCCAAACCATTAATTTGAGTTTTACTTTTATTTCTATGTTTTACACACATGCAAAATATAGAAAATCTATAGATCTGGTAGCATGTCAGAGGTACAGTTATCTCTGATTAAACTAATTAATTTCTCTGATTAAGAAAAATGAATAACTTTGTCATTAATTGTTTTGTTTTTACAGGGAGTTTTTATTTAATGCAATTGAAACAATGCCATGTGTTAAGAAAAAAGCAGATTGGGCCTTGCGATGGATAGCAGATAGAAAAGCTACTTTTGGTATGTAGCTTTAATTTTTACATGATCAAATTTGCCTTGGGTGATATGATACTATTATACATAGTGTGACTATCCAGTACTATTCAAAGTTACAGCATGCACCTTTATCAAAATCGTTATTCCTAATAATTAATTAGAAGCTGGTGGTTAAAAAACAGCTGTTATGTATTCTATTTAATAAGTTAAAAGTTGGAAAGTTAAAATGTCAGTGTATAATGACAAGTAAATAAGAGTCACATAGAATCTAACAAGTAATATAGCAATTCACAGTTTTGACCTCACAGATCTCCTGGGTCTGTGGAACTCCCAGGGACTCCTGGACCACACCTGAGAACCAGTGATGTAATGCATGTATGGGCAAGCATGTAGTATATCAGTGAAGAAACCAGTATGTTTGCATTGCCTTCAGTTCATTTCAAGAATGAGAAAAGCAGTGGTTCTCAATGTGCATAAAAGTGATCTAGAGAATTTGTGGAAAAACCCTGCAGAATCCTGGTGGCTCTCACCAAAGAGTGATTCAGGAGGCCCAGGTGGGACTGAGGAATCTGCATTTTATACCCAACTGATTCCCTCACAGAGGTTTAAGAAGCACACTTTGGGAAACATTGGCTTTAGAGAAAAAAGAAGGGAAATATCAAGGTGTTCAATATGCACTGAAAACATTAGTATGAATAGGTACTGATGGAAAATGATGCACAGGCTCACAGAAAGCATGTATTTCATGAACTACCCAACAAAGATAACCTAGAAATAGAGAAAACGGAGAAGGGTGGCAGTCACCATGTAACCACATAAAGGGCTCTAGTTAGATTCTCCAAATTGCTTAATTTCAAGGCAAATCCTACTTTAGGGTTCCAATTTAGGGTCTCAAAGGAAAGGACATGTTCAAAATGATGCAGAAGGAGTAGAATGGGTGGAACACATTGGTAGGTCTCCTTTTTTGGAGTGGAGCTGAAAGACAATAACATGGAAATACTGTTTTGCTTTGCCACACACTGCTGCTTTAACCAGCTGAAGAAGTACTGTTTTGTGAATTAGTTGTATCACCTGCACCATTAGTAGCTTTAGGTTGACAAAAACAGCTCTTTCATCTGGCCTAGGGCTTTGCCTAATACTTTTGGTGACCTTCTTGGTGACTTTTGCACAAAGTAAGACCCAGTATAGTAAACTATTCCTTCCTTACATCCAGAGTCCTATAATCCTTTATTTTTAGCTAAAGGGTACCTAACAATACTCTTTAAAAAATCATTAGTTTGTTTTAAAGTCTTTTGTTTTTCCTCTTGGGTTTATTGTTTTAATTTTAAACTATGAAAATAATAAACACTTTAAAGAAAAACTGGAGAATAGAACAAAGAAAAAATTACCAAGTTAAAGTAAGTCACTGTTCCTTTGTTGTATATTTTTAACTTTTTCACCAGTTTTTGTAGGCTTTTTTATTTATTTCACAGCCCGTTTTAAGGTTTATGTGTAATAAGGAGATTCAGTCCTGTAGAGCTAAAGATTCCTAATTATATATCTGTGTAGTTTTTAAAGTATTGAGACATACTGTTTAGTTTTTTTAAATATTTTTTAAAAACTTTAAAAAATATATAGATTAAAACTTAATATATGTAATAAAATTACATTTCAAACCCCCAAAATCTAGGTATATATATAATCTTAATATAGTGCATCATAGAGTCAGCTATATCTTAGAATATATCCTACTTACCCCTCTTTAAAACAAATCACAAGGCCTTTACATTCATTATAGATTTTAGAAGATATGTTCTAGATGTCTCTTTTTATGTCATATATACTTATACAACTTTGTAAAATTTACTCCTTACAATCTTTTAATCCTCTCCAAAAAAGAATAGCCTTCTATAACTATTTGTTATGATTTTCATTTTTTAGTATTCACATGAATGCCTAGAATGGTTAAAATAACAATTTTCCTCTTGGAATTCACTATGTTTATAGTTAATTATAGTCTACTTCCCTTACAGATAATTGTCCTTATGACATAAACTTAATGTCAATTAAAAATGTATCAATTTTAACTGTTGAATTACCAAATATTTTATATAATTGAGTTATCTGATTTGGTTTGTTTAATATAATCAGGGAAAAGAACAAGGACAAACCAGTACATTATTTAGAGATAGGCACAAATAGTTAAACTTAGTCATATTTCTTTTTGAAATTTAAATATTATAATTACATTTGTTCTGGAAATTACAAATATTCAGTTTCTGCATCAAAGTTTTGGAGTTTCTGAGGAATAGATTTTAATATCTTTTATTATCTAGTGCTTATGTAATTTCCATTGATTCAGTTCAGGGCACATTTATTAGGTGACTTCTTTGTGTTTGGGCCTATGACAAATACTGAGATATAAACCATGATGTCATCTATGAAAAAAGGTCTGTAGTTCACTCAAGCACTCAGTTGCCTTTACCTCCCTGGAGAGACATAGATATAAATACTTCTCTCAAGCATATGCAGTGTGGTGACATAAGGGACTTGTGAATGACCTTTTGGGTTAGACCTATAATCATCCCCTAAGGATAGTGTTACAGATAATGATGCTAGTATAGACATTTTAGGAGATGGGCTTCTGCAAAGTCCTTGCCTAACAGTGAGTAACCTTTGAAATTGGCCCTTATATGTTTAGCAGAAGACAGTATTTTTACTTATATGATGGGACATTTTATCTAATAGATATATTCATTATCTTCAGCATGGCAGTGTTTTTTTTTGAAATGTTTATAGCTAGTCTGTAAGATAGATACCATAGGTTTTTAAAAATATAAACCTCAGCAACCTCCCCTCCTCCCAGAGAAAGACATTTGTCATTAAGTCCACTCTTCACTTCAATACACGCACATGTATGTACACCTACTGCACTCCCATCCACATGTACTTCCACTCACAGGCACATATGGTGCACAGGTAAATCACGTTTTTTTTTTTTTTTTTTTGAGTATAGAAGGCCATCCTTTGTCTAGACACCAAGACCTATAGGAGTCCATTGTTGAATATAGGATTTGAAGACTTACCTTTCTGCTCTAGTAGCTAGAGGTGGCAGTTTTCTCCTCTGAAGTCCCTTGGCTATGGCACTAACTTGTATATTTTGTTTCTTGGCAAAACAGTTGCTGTATTTATTGTAAAATAAAATCTATATAAACTTCTGAATGTCTGCAGTATGTGATATTTTAGAAAATGAAACTATTTTATGTCTCCTAGGGGAAAGAGTGGTGGCCTTTGCTGCTGTAGAAGGAATTTTCTTCTCAGGATCTTTTGCTGCTATATTCTGGCTGAAGAAGAGAGGTCTTATGCCTGGACTCACTTTTTCCAATGAACTCATCAGCAGAGATGAAGTAAGAAATGAGATGTTTTTCTATTTCTAATATATTTGTATTCATATTTCATGTTCATTTATTTTTCTTTGTCGTAGAAAATGCTATAGTGACACAATTATCTTAATAATTAAAAGAAAATAGGAAGTCACTTTTTCCTTAACTTTTAAGACACTGCATTTTCCTCCTCTCCAGTCTTCTCTGCCCATCCTTAAGTATTGCTGTATTCCTAGATTCCCACCTTGGCCTCACTGCTTCACTAATTTTATTTATTCTCATGGAATCAGTTACCATGTAAATTCTCATAACTTCCAAAATTTTATCTTTGTGTCAGATATTCTTTCCCGAGCTCCAAACTCATATGTTCTAGTGCATGTTAGATGTTGGAAGGTTCTCCTGGAAAGTTCCTCAGGTGTCTCATAACTATTATTTCAAAAATCAAACTCAATCATCTTTTTCCCAGAACAACTTCTTTATTATTATTATTATTTGTATTCTTTTTTCTCTTTTTTTTTCTTTTTTCTTTTCTGCCATCCTAATAAATTGGTCACACCCAGAACAACTTCTTTCGTCTGTTTTTCCTGTTTCACCGAGGGTCTCTACTTCTATCCAATAGTCCACTTTGAAATCTAGGAGTCATTTTAGATTACTTCTCTTCTTTTTCAGCCATATCTAATCAATAACTAAATCTTGTCTCCCTGTGCCTGCGATACCCTTTTCATCTTTCCTACCACTTTTTTCACATTTTTTTGGAGCACCTTGTGAGAACAAGAGGCAACTCAAAACTTATCCAATTAGGTAAAATTGACCATTCTTCCTTTATGTATCCCTTTAAAACCTGAACCTGTCCCTGTCTTAGAGTTCATAACATGTATTGCACTTCTTATCTTTCTCCTCCGCTAGACGCTAAGCACCTTAGCACAGAGACCTTTCCTTATTTATCTTTCTGTTCTGAATGTTTGGCCCATTACAGCCATTCAGTTCACCTTTATTGCCTACACTAATCCTTAACTTCTCTGAACCTTGATTTCTTCAACTAAAAAACGTAACAGAGTTTTGTTAGAATGCAATGAAACAGTATATATGAAAGTACTTTTTAAGTGCCATAAAATGCTTTGTTTAATTACTTTTTGCTGTTTCATGTCTTTAAATTTCTAATAACTTTTATTAGAACCATCATATGATTATAATAGAGAATTAAGAGAATAAAAAAATTGCTCAATCTCAACACACAAAGATAACCGCATTTACTATTTTATTGTATTTCTTTTTAGACTTTTTTCTAGATTTAAATCTATTTAGATATATAAACATCATATTTTTGCCATTCATGTTTTTATAAGTTGAGATGTTCTTTTTTCACTTAGCAAAATATTGTAATCATTTTTATATGATATCAAGCATTTTTTGAAAACAGTTTTGTTAGGTATGTAATAACTATAATAGTTTATTTGACTATTCCATGATTAAAAATTTAAATTGTTTCCAGGTTTTTTGTCTGTTTTGTTATAATATGAAATTAATGTCTTTATATATAAGCTTTTCCCCAACTTTATATTCTTAAACTTGATTGTAAAAAGCATGAATTACTAGATTATAAGGCCATTCATATTTATTTACAGATTTCTTTCCAGAAATTTTATAGCAATTTTCAGCCCCACCTAGCAGTATATGAACATTTTCTACCACATCCTCACGAGAATTTAGGTTAATTCGCTAAATATTTGACAAATTTGGTAGGGGTAATTAGTGCCTCATTATTGGTTCTATTTATTTCATTACTACTTAGAACATTTTTTTCTTAATGATTTTAATCATTTGTATTTTTTTAGTTACCTGTTTTTATCTTTTGCCTTTATTTCTGTTGTAATATTAACATTTTCCTTATTTAACTATAAGTGCTCTTAATATTTTAAAGTTATTTATGCAGTAGTCTGTAATTGTTAAAGGAAGGAGTCACGTTTGCCCTGTTCATTGGTATATTCCCAGTGTATAGTGATTGGGCTCTTTCAATAAATATTTGTTTATTGAATTTGCTATATTTATTGCATGAATATAATATAAAATATGGATTTTTTTACATTTGTTTCAAATATTTTTCCAGTTTGTTCTTTGCTTTTTAATTTTGTTTCTTCTTTTAACATATAAAACCTTAAGTTTTATCTGATCCACTTCCAGAGGTAAGTTAGTCACATGTATTTTCATCTTGGCTTTTTAACATTTAACTGTCTAATGGAATTGGAATTTGTTTAGTGTAAGTATAGAATTTAGTATAAACATAATATAGAATAAGTTATAATTTAACTTAATTTATTTCAAACACTCTTGGGAAGTTTTTCCCATTCTCTTTATTAAGTAATCCATCTTTTCTCCATTGACTTGTGTTGTGTTCTTTATTGTATATTAAGATTTTATTATACTAATAAAATCTGTTTCATGGCTATTTTTCCTGCCTCATTGACCTATCAGATTTCATGCCATAACAAAACTATATTAATTATTGTAGCTTTATATGTTTTAATAATTGGTAGGATAAATCTCAAAACTTTCCTTTTTAAACTGTCCTTATAAAGTTCTTCCCATTTATTCTTCCAGATTAATTTTTGAATTAAAAAAATTCTCATTGGATTTTGATTGGAATTGCTTTAAACTTCAAAATCAGTTTTATTTACTTATTGATTTAACAGTTATGAGTACCAACCTTTGATTTATTTGTCTCTATAATGGGTAGCTAGCTGTCAGTTTTAATCAACAGTTTAATGTCTTTCAGCTTTGATGTCAGTCTCTAATTGTTAATTTGTTGGGAATTCCATCATCTTTCTATATCTAACCTCGTTCTCTTTTTTATTTTGAATTTTCGAAAATTTTCTTCTGTTTTGGTTTTCAGCTTTTTACCATCTATTCTGTGTTTTGGAATCCTGATTATTATAGGTTGAATCTCCTTGATCTGTTCTCCAGTTACCTTAAATTCTATAATGTTTGTTGTATTTGCATAACCATTCTGTTCTCAGGGGTATTTCACAAGTTTTTTTTTTTTCTTTTGAGTTATCTGCAATGTCATCTTCGCTTTATATGGCTTCAAATAGTATTCATCATTTTTCAGTTTTCATTTTCATTGTGCTGAATACATTTACATTTTTATCTTTAGCTATTTGTATTTAATATAAATGTGCTTTGAAATCTCTGAGTTTCATCTTGTTTAAATACTACTTACTATTTTTCAATCCTTAATTTTTTTAAATTTAAAAATTAATGTATTTTCATTTCAGCCTTTATTTTCCTTTCTAAAATACTTTCATTTGCAGATTTTATTTGTTTATAGATTCTCCTTCAATGTTGATGAGTTAAGGTTTGTGGGCATTGAAAATTTTTCATTATATAGCTTTCTGAGTGAGGAAAAAAAAATTAAAAAATAATAAAAAAATTTTAATTATAGGTATTGTTTTGGTGTTTAATGAAATTTGAAGGAAGTTCCTAGCCCCATTAATCATTCCTCGGTTCTTCAGAAGTTCCATGTTATATTCCTAGAACCTACTTTATATGACACTTGACTCATCATTCTGTGTGAATAGCTGATTAAAAGTTTTTCGATGTTGCATTTTCTTCTATTTTAGGGACTTCACTGTGATTTTGCTTGCCTGATGTTTCAATACTTAGTAAATAAGCCTTCAGAAGAAAGGGTTAGGGAGATCATTGTTGAGGCTGTCAAAATTGAGCAGGTAAGTAGGGAAGTTTATGTAGTTAGCACATCTCTCATTCTCTGATATTCATATCACTGTTAAGTTGACTCATATGAAATTGTAATTTTGTAGGTTAATACAATTAACCTGATAGCAATTCTATATGGTCAATCTGACAGAACCAATACATGATATATTGCAATTATTATGTCAGTTTATAATAAGGTTTATAAGTCAGTCTTTAATACATATTAAGGTTTTATGCATTCTAAAATCTGTTTCAGGGTTATTTTTCTGTCTCATTGATCTATCTGTCAAATTTCATGCTATAACAAAATATTTAAATTACTGGAACTTTATATTTTTATTACATGACTGGAGGGCAGTGATGGTTTCTTATTTGCTTTGTATTTTCAATAACCTAGCAAGGTACCTAGCTTGAAGCATATACCAAATGTTTACAGAATGAATAAGTAAATGAATTAGTGAATAGTAAAACTTAATATATAGTATGTAAAGATTTCTTACTAGAAAGAGCTAGGTGCTCCACTTAGGATATGTTTTGATCATTCTAAATAACTAGTTTAAAAATAAAATAATTTTTTTAACTTTTATTTTTTTAAACACTGCATAGTTTAACAGGCACAGTTTTCATATTGGAAGGGGAAAAAGGCATAACATGTATTTTGGTATCTTTAATCATTTTAAGAACTAAATCCAAGTGGTTAATAATGTTTTTATTTTTCCTCTATTAACAATCTATCACTGTCTTTCAATAGGATTGGCTTACCTATGAAAGTTTATCTCCCACCTCCCAGATCTGTTTCTATTTTTTTCTCACATTCTTTGTTAATTGAATCTTCCCTCTTTCCCAGCTCTCTCCTATAGTCATGCTTCTCACGAAAATCTTTGAATCTTTTTCTAGATATTTCAGAACAAACATCTCCTTTTTTGTATTGAGAAAGCATATGAGTCCAAGTCCTATATGCTGCTTTTAAAAATCCAGTAATTTGGTATTAATTTCCATTTATTTTTGGCTCTTTGAAAATGTGAAATGTGAATAGTAATACCCCAAACATTTTTAATCAGATGGACATCACTTGCCATGTGGAAAGAATTTATCCTCGTGTGCTTTCCTTGAACAAAATCAGTGTCTTAGAAAAGGAATAAAACTAAAACCGTCTTTCTATTTGGAAAATACATACTTATTTACTGTTCTGTTTGTACTTTATTCTGTTTTTGTTTATATCCCAGGAGTTTTTAACAGAAGCTTTGCCAGTTGGGCTCATTGGAATGAATTGCATTTTGATGAAACAGTACATTGAGTTTGTAGCTGACAGATTACTTGTGGAACTTGGATTCTTGAAGGTGTGGTTTTTAAAAATGTATTATTACTAGTTAAGATATTAATATTAATAGTAAAGTGAGGCCCCTAAAATGTATTTTACTGAGAGCATCTTTCACGTAGCATGATATTTTTAAGGTTCATCCATGTTGTAACATATATCAGTACTTCATTTTTTATGATCACATAATATTACATTGTATAGATATACCAAATTTTATTTATTCATCAGTTGATGGACTTTTGGATCATTTTCACTTGTTAGATATAATGAATAATGCTGCTATGAATATTCATGTACGAGTATTTTATTGACATGTTTTCATTTCTCTTGAGTGTATACCTAGGAGTGAAATTGTTGAGTCATATAGTAATTTATGTTTAATCATTAGAAGAACTGCCAGACTGTTTTCCAAAGCAGCTGCATAATTTTATATTCCTGCCTATGTATGAAGGTTCCAATTTCTTCACATCCTCACCAAAACTTATCTGTTTTTTTAAAATTATAGCCATTCTAGTGGGTGTGAAGGAGTGTCTCATTGTGATCTTGATTTTCATGTCCCTAATGGATAATGATGTTGAGCATCTTTTCATGTGCTTATTGGCCTTTTGTGTAACTTCTTTGAAGAAATGTCTTTCTGTCTGTTCAGATACTTTGCTTGTTTAAAAATTGGGTTACCTGATTATATTCTTATCTATGGTAGTCATATTCCCTGCTGGGATACTCCTAAATTCAGAAATCCCCTTTCATTACCCCTTGAATCAGTGAAATATCCCATAGTTTCCATCACACTGTATCTCCAAGTCTGCTTCTTGAATTCTGAAGCAGTAAAAAAGCTTCTTGTCAGTACATGTCCCACTTTTTGTTTGGATATATCTAGTCACTATGGATAACATTTATTCTGTGTTCCCTGATCATGGTCCCGTAATGTCAATTTGTTGATTATTCTCTTATGAACTAAGAAATATATTTAGGACAATAGTAGATTGTTGGTAATTTAACATTTTGTAGTATCATGCACATGTGACTATCTAATAGTAATGCCTATGAAAAATACCCATAGTTTCTGTGGTATATTGCGTCTCTCAAGCTGTGAGAATATTTTCTTTGGTTAGTATTAAATATTTCATTTCCTGAAATAGTTTTTTCTTTTCTTTCTATTTCTAAGAATACCAGAGATGCTAGTATAGTTTCTTGAGGAGGTTAGTAGGGTTGATCTCAGTCATCTTAAAATTTGTCAGGCTTGAGTGCTGACTCAGTCAGTCTTGAGTGCCTCCAGGATCTTAGAGGAATAATGCTATAGGTGACTAGATATGTGTTGGGAAACCTGAGCTATGTTTTGCCATCTTTGCTCTTCTTGTGGGATATAATTCGGTGTCTTCAGAATGTCTAATAACATTTGTTTTCTTTTCAGATTTTCCAGGCAGAAAATCCCTTTGATTTTATGGAAAACATTTCTTTGCAAGGAAAAACAAATTTCTTTGAGAAACGAGTTTCAGAGTACCAGCGTTTTGCGGTTATGGCGGAAACCACAGATAATGTCTTCACCTTGGATGCAGATTTTTAAAAACCTCCCGTTTTATTTTATTTTTTTGAGTAATAAATTATATTTAACAGAATACTTTTATATAAAATGATTTGAGATGGCTTACAAGACAAACATATTAGAGAAAAGGAAATTTGGTGATAGAAACCAAACAAAGCATCTTAACCAAACCAGGGAACCAAGGGTGGATACTAGTGAAGGTTAGCTAATTACTACGATTGGTTCTGCTTTTTCTGTAGCATAGGAAAAACCTCCCATTTTAAAACCCTATGAACTTCTCATTGGTAAATAAATAGCACTCTATTTTTCTTTTTTTAACTTAAAGTATATTCTTTAAGGGAATGGTGGTTTGATCAAAAGGAAATCCAGAAACCAAATTCCAATCAATTTGGATTTATATAGTTTTCCTGTTTAACAACAAGAATGTAACCTAAATCCCTTTGTTTTGTCACTGGAATATAAGATGGCATTATGTCGTGGTTAAGAACATAGGGTGAGGGGTCAGATTTGAGTTCAAGGTTCTGCCCTTACTCTTTTGTGTGACCCTTGGAAAGGCAGTTAATCTCTGTAAACCTTAGTGCACTTATCTTTATTTTTTTATTTATTTTTATTTCAGCATATTATGGGGGTACAAATGTTAAGGTTATGTATATTGCCCTTGCCCCCCTCCCCCTGTGCACTTATCTTTAAAATGGGAGTAATAGTAGGTCCTAAATTCATAGAGTGGATATGAGAATTAAAATGCAAAAATAAGTGTTTAGCCAGTACTACCACCACTAGTAAATGTCATTATTATCGATAGTGTTAATTGCAGTGAGGTTGTGGTAAAATACTCTCATCTCCTTAAAGTAATTGTGATTCTAGGTCCTAGGATCTAGATTTATATCTTTGTATTTTTAATGTTTAGGGGAGGAATATAAGGATTTTCTTAAAAAGATCATAATTCTTATTAACACAAGAAAAACTTCTTTTAATTCTTCAATGTGTAGTAAAGAATATTTAGTTCTTAGTTGCTTTAGGAAGGATACTTGTGGAGGGGAATCCAAGAGGTTATTATGGTAGTTGACCTTGCAAGCAAAATTATTCTTCTCCTTCAGAAATTAAAAAGGTAACTATTGTCAGATTTAGCACTGGAATGTTTAAAACCAAGATGAATTGATTAGAATAGCATTTTCCAAAGAAAATTCTAAGAGCTATTAATATTAGGCCTTCTAGATATTTTGCAGGGAAAAAAGGAATTTTGTGGTCAAATGAGTTTGAGAAATGTAATACACTCCATTCCTCTTTAGAAAGTGCAGTCAGTATATAGAAGACTTAGAAATTCTAATGGTACGTAAACTTATCTCATCCTGCATATTTCCAGCTTACTTAACATAGATCTGTTTTCACCTGTTACTATCTCAGCCTGCTAGTGTTCCACAGGACACAGATTGGAAAATTCTGACCTAGAACAATTTATACATAGAGGAAGAGTTTATGAACTAAGAAAGGGAGAACATGGTGAGGATTATTGAACCATTGCAAATTTATGCCAAACTGAGTAATGTACCAGCATTTGTCTGTGTTTCTTTATACTCTTAAAACTCTTTTAAGCTGTTATGAGAGACAGATCTTTTAATGGACCTATGTAGGCTGCACAATAGCAGGTGGTGAGGGTGATGGAAGTCTTTCTAGGGGAGACTAAGGCAAGGCCAGGAGCTAAGATTCCTGAGAAGTCAGCCCCCTCTTTATTTTTTTGGAAGTGTCAAAAGGTAACCTGAGCCCCATCAAGCAGTGGTCCCACCCTCACAGCAAACTACTTTATAAAATTCTGGAAGCTAAAACTTAGAGAATTTCTATTTGCATTAAGTTTTTACTCCATTATCTATCTAATTGATCAAAACTGGGTGTTCCCAAGTGAATACAAAAAGAACAAACCATAACTTTTTTATTAGAGAGACTATCAGAAACTTCAGATATTTTGTTTTGGCCTGTGATAATACCATTTATTTCTGCAGTGCTTCACAGTTTGCCAAGTGTTTTTGCATCATCTCATTTGATCTCACAACAGCCTTATGAGCTTGACAGAGCAGCTATTACTGAAAATACAGATGGAAAGAGTGAGGCTCAGAGAAGGTAAATGACTTGATCAAGATCTGCTCGTAGACACAGTCTGTATAGTATTTTTTTTTACGAGGTTGTCATGTCTCTTATATTTAGTCCTTTGCCCATCCATCTTGATTTGTTTTTGCTTCTTTCTTCATTGATTGAAGTATTATATTAATTAAAATATCATGCCAATTAATGTATCAAAATATCATAGAGGAACACTTGAACTATATTCAGGTAATATATTCGAAGATATTTATGTACTGTAATACAAAAATTTAACATTTAAAACTGATATCTGTAATGACATCAGAATGAAAGAAAAAAAGTTTTACAGTGCATATTTGTTTTGAATCCAACACTTTTTCATAGGTAATAACAGGTGCCTTAATGTGAAGCTTATTTATAATGGCAATAAATCTAACTGTATTTGATTGAAGAAGTCTTAATACTGAAATACTGAATTTTTAATACATTAAATTTTTTTGTATTAAAAATTCAGTATTTCATTATTAAGTATTATATATAATATATAATTAATATATATGGTTTATTATTAAGTATTCTATATCCTTTTCCAGGCCCGTAGGTTGCACATTATTTATTATGTTATTACTTTGGTTCTTAGTTCTTCAGGAATCAATAAATTGTGGAATCTTTTTTTAATATTATCTTTCAGGTAAAGAAACAATATTAACAGTATGTTTACAACTGTTTTCTTTTATAGCACACCTATTTAAATTGTTCTGTAGTAGTTAAATTCATTATTTAGGAATGTAAAAACTTGTAAGTCTATAATAGTTTGTATTTATTAAAAATGTTTCATTCCAGCAGGTAGAATCATGGCCTGGAGAGACTTGGGAAAATAGTTTGATCCAGTGCTTTCAGACAGGGCTAGGTTTTGCTATCCATTTATATACAATAATGAACAATTACTCTTATAAACTGACCCCAGCCATGTCTTGATGTATGAAATTTTTCTAGTTGTCTTATTTTTAAACATTCAGATTTTTCTGCTTTCACCGTTTTATTTTTCATTTGTGCATGGAAAAGGTGATTACTGAGAAAACATCAATTTGCATATTTTAAAAATAATATTTTACATTTATTGGTTAATTTTTTTTTTTTTTTTTTTTGAGACAGAGTCTCACTCTGTTGTCTGGGCTGGAGTGTTGTGGCGTCAGCCTATCTCACAGCGACCTTAAACTCCTGGGCTCAAGCGATCCTCCTGCCTCAGCCTCCCGAGTAGCTGGGACTACAGGCATGCGCCACCATGCCCAGCTAATTTTTTCTATATATTTTTAGTTGTCCAGGTAATTTCTATTTTTAGTAGATATGGGGTCTTGCTCTTGCTCAGGCTGGTCTTGAACTCCTGAGCTCAAATGATCCGCCCGCCTTGGCCTCCCAGAGTGCTTGGATTACAGGCGTGAGCCACTGCACCTGGACAAAATTTTACATATAGATATGCTAACATCACTGTCATAGAATTCACAGATCTCATTTGTACAGATTAAGTTAAGGGCTAATGTCATGAATTAATTTTTAATGATAAAGCTGCTGATGGGCTGCATGAAAGCCAAGTAAGACCTATAATCAGGTATTATGTTTTTGAACTGAGTTGAGTAAATTGGTAGCCACCTCAGAAAATCCTCCCCAGCAGAATCTGGACCAGTGGCACAGAAGTGAAATCTCTTTGTTTACCACCATTTACCTTTAAATGGTCTGCTCTGTAAACAGCTACAGGTTTGAAGGAGAATCTGATATTCCTGAAGCTTTAGGAAGAAAGAATTTAATCCTTCAAATTTGGAGCTTAATTCTGTTAAAGAGAAGATATGTGAAAGTGGAAGGCTGGAGAATGATTGTTTTTTTATACAGATAAATAAGGCCACAATATTCTTAACTTATGTACTTAACTCTGTTTTAAAACTATGTTTGATTTTTCCAAATGTCTGGTCGCAAAGTTATTTACTACTGTCTACCATGTGCATAGAGAGCTTTATTAAATGTGGGGTACCTAAATTTTTTCTTTTTTTTTTTGCTAAAGTACATTACAAAGTACATATGGTCAATCATGCCAACCTTGCATGTACAGAATGTTTTTTTTTTTTAAGAAAGGAATTGTTATTTTTTGGTTTACTATGTTGAAATAAAGTGTATCATAGCTATATCGTTTTGTGTATATCCTTTTTGAATAAGAAAGTTTCTATATAAGTGCAAGGACTACCCTAATCAAGGAATGTATGTATTTGCTATTTGTATATGCAGATAAACATGTATTTGTATTGTTTTCTTCAACTATTTTCCCTATCACAGTTCTTAGTCCTAATTGGAACCCTCCCTCCATGTCATCTCACTCGTCTTCTTTCTCCCAGTCCCTGAGCCTCTCCATGTCTCTTTGTGTCCAGCTGAGATTCCATAATCCATCATATTACTAGTAGTAGCACTCATACCAGTATCACCTCTGTTCTTCATTTGCATTTTACCACATATAGAAAAATCCAGGAAAATCCTGACCCTGTTACAAATGTAACAGTTTAGTTTTTCCATATTTGTATCTCAGCAGCCAAATGCTGCCAGAGAAGTCATACAACAAGGCAAATTAGATTCTCTGTGAATTCATGATTACCTCAGCACTGTCTGACAATCCTATTACAATTTCCCAGGAAACTTGATCTCCATTCTTCACAATTGCTTTTTCACACCTTCTCTACTCTATCCCTATTCCCCAAAGAGGTGACCTTATCATTTTGTTTCTGGACTTTGGACACACAGAGACATTCTGAGTCAGAAAAACTTGACATTATAAGCGTCCCAAATCTATAACCTAAGAAGTCGGCAGTAGAATCCAAGATAACAAATTTTTATGTGTGGTTTCTGCTCTGTGGAGTCATTAAAATCAGAGTGATTAAAAAATACCTAGGACTAACAGGCATTTAATTCTGGGGACTGCTGCTATCATTTCCACCATGTGGTTCTCACAGGGTTGCCAGTACCAGTAAGTACTCCACCTGTCTAAGCTTGGGATTAAGCATGTGATCCAGGCTGGGCCAAGTCCTTACCTAGGGTTTTTCTAATTGAAACTGAAGAAAGAGGATCACTTTTATTCTAAGGACAAAGCTAGAGAAAGAGTCCCAGTTCTAAATTCCCAGAGGCCCTATTTGCATAGTTTCATTATCAAGGTAATAAATGCCACTTTTTGCCTAAGAGAGGTCAAATTAGGTTTCTTGATTTGCAACTAAAAGTATCCCAGTTAAAACAGGAAAGGAAAAACAAAAGTAACTGGAAAGAATCAGGGGTTCATGTGTGTATCAGTCAGGGGCCCAGCAAGAAATAGACGCCAATTCAAGTGGGGATAATCAAGGGGGCTTTGATAAAAGGACAATTTAGAAAGTTGTGGGCAGGAAACCATAGAGATAGTGCAGTATATGGGGCTACCAATTAAAGGGCTATTACCATCCCTGCACTGAAGGAGTTAAAAGTGAGTGAATAGTTACTTAAACTAGAGGGAGAGAATTGTGGACAGAGGGTGGCCTTCAACAAGGTGTGAACTTCAGTTAGAGGATGGCAGCAAGCTCAAGGCAACTTTGCTAAAAAGGAGCCAGGGAATAAATAGCCTCAGCTTGTTCTCCTTGCCTCCTGTCTCCTTCCAGGGCTCCCCAGTAGTCAAACCCAACTGGGAGCAGCAAGGGAGCTGTGGATGCAGTCCATACAGGTCAGCCTCCTGGTGGGGGTGCATAGTGGATCTGGGGGACATATGAAGACATCTGTCACGAGAGTGTTGGAAATTATGCTTTTCTCAAAGAATTAAAGAAAGAGATGAACTCAGGAAAGAATTGGCTAGTTTGAGAGAAAAACCAAAAAGAAATTGAGACTCCAGAAATTCAGTATCTTGCAGGGCTGAAAAAGCAGGCTATTCTAAACTCTGAAAATAAGGGTTGGGACTGAGAAAATCCCTTGAGATGAGGACTCATGAAGACAGTCTTGACAAAAATAAGAATAGGGATGTATAAAGGTAACATAGGCCTCCTAAGAAGGGGAGAGGATTGGAAGCATAGGCAGAGGGCCGGATCTCAGGAGGAAGGACACTTGCTCTATTATAGCAGGAGGGAAGCTAGAGAAGGTGGATGGATGGTGACGGGGTGTGTCTGTAGTTCAGTGGCGTGACACTGGAAATATTTTGTCTGTTGATGAGCTGGGAAAAAACTCCTTAAAACTCATGTTTCACTCTGCTCTCACAGCACAACAACCAACACAGAAGACTTCTGTGGCCAAATATGTGAGGATTTCTCCCCACCAGCAAGCAAGCAATTAATTCTGCAGTGGAGATATACACCAGCTGCGTATCCTCCAATTCAATTCTGACACTATCTACTCAGAGATAGCCTCAGATCTCACGGGTTAAGGGCACAGTGATAGTGGATTGTTGCATGCATAACAAAGTTGGGGATTTTTCTATGTATGGTAAAATGCAGTTGGGGAACAGAGTTGAGGGTATTGATATAAGTGCTACTACTAGTAATATGATGGATTGGGGAACCTTAGCTGGATACAAAGAGATGTGAAGAGAAGCTCATGGATTGGGAGAAAGTAATGAGTGAGAGGACTAAGGGGTCCCAATTAGGTCTAAAACTGTGGTTGGGGGAATAGTTGAACAAGCGTTCTGGAAGAAGAGGAGATTGTGGTCAGAGTGAGATGCTGGATTTGGTGATTCAGGACATCACAAGTGTGGGAGAAGGTGGCTGAGGCACAGTGGTAGAGTTCATCAGTGATGAGAATGTCAAGGAGCTCAGAGTCCAGAGTCCAGGGTTTTGCACCTTGGGTGGATCCCAAGAGCCAGGTGTTCAAATCTTTAGTGAAAGAGAAGCACTGTCTGGAGGACAAAGTGAAGAATAGGAGAAGGAGGTGTAGCAGAGCTGTGGGTCCCAAAAGAGCAGGGTTGTAACAAAGGGGGTGTCCATGGTCTGTAGGTGACAGTGGGATCAAAGAGGACCCCATCCCTACTTTCCCTCATGCACCTGAGAGGTCCGTGGGAATGAGAAAATAAAAGCCTCCCTTGAGAAGGATGCATGGGAAGAGGGGGTCCCTGAGGAATGCCATGCCCTGTTGAAGATAACAGAAGGCAACAGAGGGAGGCAGGAGCAGACTGATTTTGGAGCAGGGGTTACCAAAGGCTCAGGGTCAGGATTTGGGAAGGACAGGACAAGTGAGGCTGATCAGGACTGAGGCCAAGTAAAGCATTATGGGACCATGGCAAGGGGACTGTAGGTAGTTGTGGGTGGTACTGACTTGTTAAAGCTGGCTGAGTTGAGGTGTAGTGGGGGGCAGAAGTAAGGAACCACCACCCTGCAGTGCAAACACAGCTGTCTTGGTTTTCTGTGACCTTTCTAGGTGAGTTGTTTGTGGCAGGATAGCACTCATTGTGCATCTGGGCTTTCCGCATCCTGCGCCAGTTCTCACAACCACATATCCTGTTCTCTGTTCATTCCTCTAGGTTACCATGTTTACACATCACAGAAATCATAGAAGGAGTAAGAAGCATCCTCCAGTTGCTTACTCAGTTGTCTGAGTGGTGGCCAAGGGCTGTGTTCTTGATATTCTTTCATCATTACTGAGGTTCAAGTACTGAGAGTAGAAAGGTATGCTTCACTGTCTCTTGAAAATCAAAATCTCAGAATCATAAAATATTTGTACACACTTTAGAGTTTACAAGGTGATTCTGCAGGCATGCCTTTGCAATCATTTCATTGGTTCACTAATTTTGTGAAGAACTGTGATGTTATAATCATATTATTTATAAGGACCTAAGGCTCAGAGAAGGTCCTTGTCCAAGGCCACACAACTAGTAAGCCGTAGAGGCAGGACTCTCACCCATGTATCATGGCTTTAAATCCTATTATCTTTTCATTGAGTGCACCCAAATTTCTATTTCTACTGCTGGTGGCACTCAAGATGATTTTCAGTGGGATCTGATCCCCTTGGCCTACACACCCTGTACAGCACACTCCATTGGCAGGTGTCAGTGTAGAGCTTCATCTGTTCGTCTCTCGGTGCTGCCCCACGGCTTGCTGGGAATTGCATTAGAGCATCACGGCATGGAGGGGCGGACAGGGCTTATCTGCTGGGAACTGGCTGCAGTGGCAATAATATTTGCAGACATCAAATCTGTTAAGGACAATTGACACTTGTTTGCTAATGATATTTAGGAAATAAATCTTTTTTGAGAAGATTTAAGTAAAAAGTAATTCAATTTAAAAATATTAGGTAAAGTAATAGTACAAGTAGAACTCAGAATGGCATATCCTGACAGTGGTTGCATGTGACAAATTTTAGAAACCTTGACCACATCATATAGTTACTGTTTAAAATGTTAAATCCTGCCCAAGGAGTTCAGAGGAGTTTTCCAAGAAGTCTTTCCCAGAACTCAGGGTAATAAAGTGGTGACAAATAAAGATATGCTTGCTTCAGTTCAGTTGGTTTGTAAGGCAGCACCTGTTTCTAATTCCTGCCACCTGTTGTTTGGGGTCTCCAGGTTTACAGCCTAAAATGTCAGAGGACTTAGACTTTCCTTCACACAGTTCTCTAAGAGACAGAGTCTGACCAGCTGAAGGCAACATCCAGATACATCTCTGAAGAAATAGACTGGTAAAAGTCTATTCCAACCATATTTCCTGTGTGTGATAACATTTACCTTCTATTCATCTCCCAGAACTAAGGTTTGTCAATGGGCCATAAGGGTTTGACATAGGAAGCTTCCCCGCTGCCCCAGAAGTTGTCCCTGCTCCCGCCTTCTTTCCCGGCTAGTCTTTGTGTGCTCATAGCTCTCTCTATATATGCGTGACTGCAGTGGCACACGGTGTATTGAAAGTGTAATTCAGCCACTTTTAGATCATGACTGTGCTCTTTACATTTGTACTGTCCTGCGTGATAGGTGGTAGTTGCTCAGTAAGTGTTATTATTTCTTCGATGAATGAGTGGATGAGACAAGTCATCATGCATTGAATCATGAAGCCTGGGATCACGTAATCAGAATAAGCTGGTAGCTGAAGCCATCATTTACAGAACACATGTGACCCACATGATTTACATGTGTCATCTCATGTAATGCTCTTAATCCTATTGGGAAGGGATTATTTTTCCTCCTTCCCTCCAGAAGTATTTATTGTCTCCTATGTGCCAGGTACTGTGCTAGGTGCTGGAGATAAAACCATGAACAAGGCAGACAGGAAGTCTGTCCTGATGGTGGGGTAGACACATAAACAAGCACAGTAAATAAAATATTTCCCTTATTTTTGAGGTGAGTTTCAGAGAAGTTCCACTCCTTGCTTAAAAGTGATACAGATAGATCCAGAATTCTGTCCCAGTACTAATTGATACCAAAGATTATGCTTTCCCCAGAATCCCCCAATCAAGATGCTGCTGCAGCTCTATTGGGCACAGAGTCCCAACCCACCCCAAAGGGCTGGCAGCCTGGGGTAGGGGTGGTGAGAGATGGCAGCTGCAGAAGTGGTTCTGGCTGCAGGGCAGAAGCCAGTGGAGGTGAGAACCAGACACTACTGCATCCTACTGGCAGCTGGCAGGTGGCGCTGTTGCATGAGTAGGCGATTTGGTGGGCAGGGTTGACGGGAGAATTTAAGCTAATTCCATCTAATTCTCTGAGAGGGAAAAACAGCTTCAGCATCTTGCCAGCTGCTACCAACGTAGGGCTCAGGGTCAGTAGCCCCACGTGTCGGCGTAATGTCGCTGGGAGAAAGCCAACAGGCTGCTGTGGCCTCCTGCCTTCCCTGGGGCAGGGTGAAGCAGAAAAGCGGGGGAGGAGGAGGAGACACTGTCCTAGGTCCTCTTCCTCGCCAGACAGGCCGGAGCCATGACCTGGCTGCTCCGCTGGTCGCTGTTCCCCATCTCCAGCTTTGGGCTTCCTGCGGATGGCACCTGTGCCAGAAAATGATGGAAGTGTCTTGCCGAGTTCTCATTTCCTAATTTCCTCATGGTGGAGCCCTTGAACCGCTGGTTTCTCACTTAAGCGCCTGCTCCTTCGCTGAGGGAGCGGAGGATGTAGTTGTTTTTTTTTTTTTTGCTTATCTCTTTTTTTTCCTTCTTTATTGAAGTATACTTTACATATCATGCTTTTACTCCATTTTAAGTGTACAATTAAATGATTATTAGTAAATTTACCAAGATGTACAATTAATTACATAAATCAGTTTTAGAGGATTTCCTTCCCCCTATTGAGACCACCAATTCCCATCCCCAACTACTTTTCAAGCATGCCCCTCCCCTCCACAGTGCCCACCACATCGCTCAGACGTGGGTCAACCCTCCACCCCCTGAATCCCTAGTGAACAACACCACCATTTAGATTTTAAAGAAGGAAGATCCCGTTACCAGAGGAGCTTGGCCTCCTTCAGGAATGATGCCTCTGGACACATAGAAGATGTCCAAGCTCAGCACTGGCTTTTTGTAGTGGCAGACCCCCAGCAGGAAACCTTGGGGAATGCCCCCCTGGCTGGCTGTGCAGAGATGAAGGTCTAGGTGACATTGCCACAGGGGAAACCCTGCATTTTGGTGCCAACTGAAAGAGGAAGAGCCTCTTTCCATAAATGGATCCCACGCAGTTACAAAACAACTGACAAAACCACACATCTTTGTGTAGTATCAGGTGGCCTGGACTATTCAGAGTCACCTGTGACTTTGGTATTTGTATATCTACTATCAGTTGGGTGGCGAGGGGAGAGTCAGAGATGGCAGAAAGAGGGTGCTTACCTTCTGTCCCTTTCTGAGAGGAGATGGGGATGGAGGGGGACACACTAGCTCTTGTCCGTTGTACCAGAATGGGTCACATGAGTTTTTGTGGCCTTGGGTAGCTGGAAGTTGTCCATCTCAGTCTGATGAGGGCAGTAACTATGGTCGGGACAGGATAGGGGTATTTTCACTGTTCAGGTCTGGAGGACAGGTTTCCTGGCAGGTAGGGGGTCATGAAATGATGCTTCGTCCTATGAAATCTAAACCTATCTTAACCTAGGTAACTCACTTGCAACCCATAGGAAGTACCTCAAAATGTGGGACACTGCATTGTGAAATGTGGAAGAACGCAGGCTTTAAAGCCAAACTATTTGGGTTCAAATCCTGGCTCTCCCACTTGCAAGCTGGGTGACTTTGGCAAATTAGCTGCCTTCTCTCTGTCTTGAGTTCATTATCTGTGAAGTGGGAAGAACAATAGCATGGACTTTTGTGTTGTGTGAATATGCAGATCACTTAAAATAGCACCCAGCACATGGTAAACACTCAATAAATGAAATTACTATCTCAGCGTTTCTGTTTAGGCACTAAAATTTCCAACTCTACACTGGACCATTTCCATTAGCTTAAAGTGACCTTAAAATCAATAATTCCTCTAAGGCTGAGCTAATGGCTTCCAACTAGTTCACCTTTAACAATTTCTTCATTATATAGGTTTTCATTTCCATCTTGCAGACTGTTTGTGCAAATTTTTAGCATAAATTTCTAAGTGGTCCCAGTATCTAGCATTTTAGTTGGCTGGGAAATATATTTTTATATTCCCTTAACAAATAAGATAGTTTTACTCTGAGGACAGGAGCAAGTGCAATTCAGTTTACCTTAATTATCTATGTAGGTTTAACATCTTTTGTTGTTGTTATCATTGGACATTTCCTTTTAAGGCTAATGAACAAATCACAAGCCCTAATAATGAATAATTCCTATTTCATTCTACAAGTGGCAAAGTCAAGTAGCTTTAGCAGCACAATAATATCACCACTCTAAAAGGAGCCCCCAGTCCCAGTAAATCTCATCCTGCTGCTCCCTTAACTGGATTGTGAGCTCGAGGGTGCAGACTTGCTGCTCCTCTGTCGTTAAAGCCTCTCCTTGAACCGGGTAGAATTTGGACTGGTTACCATTTGCAGTACAGAGCTCAGTTTGAGCTTGGGTTCCACCCCATAAGATTTGGGCATAGCTGGGTATGTGGGGAAGGCTGCTGTAGTGGCTCAACTGAAGTTTCCATGTGTAGGGTCTCTTGGGAGAGAATCAACCCCGGGTGAAGGAGACAGACCTGAGGGGTTTGCCTTAAGTGATGGCATGGGACAGAGGTTCTGAATGGAACTTGGAGGCCATTATGCAAACCCTTCCAGGTAGAACTAGGGTGAAGGTAGAGCTTAAGAGAATGGTTTCACAAAACCTTGCCCATGTTGGGGTACAAAGCACAGAGAGGGTAACACAAAGGGGAGAGGGCCATTTTGTTTTCCAGGCCAACTTTATAATTGACCTTGGTACCTAGCAGAGCAGGATGAAGTAGTAGGAGTGCTTGGTTGTTCCAACTGCTTGCTATTCTAAACATATATAATGAACATTCATATACATACATATACATATACATGTACATGTACATATATACATCTTTGTACATTCCATGGTTTTTCCCTGGGATAAACTGGATCAGAGGAATGTAGAATTTTGAAGCTGCCCCACTTAAAAATTTTTTTATTTAACTGTGTGGAAGTATATGTACATACACAGTGAGGCCTTTTTTTTTTTTTAATAGAAACTTTCTTTTTACTAAAACTGTAGATACAATTTAATACCTTTTCTTTGGCCTTATGGGAGGAATTTTTATTTTTATTTTATTTTTGGCCACACTTCTGTTTAAGCCAATAGCAGACACTCCTAGCTGTCTACTCCAAAGCCATTCCCACCCCTTGCCTACTTCCAATGACAGATGTTGGGAAAGCCACATACTTGCTTTCCCAGACTCCCTTACAGCTATAAATTGTCAAATGGCCCAGTGTGGCTAATGAAACAAAGGAAAGTCTGTTGGGGTCTCGTGAAGAAATATTTTTTTATTCCTGCTAAGGGTGAGGCTTGTGAAAAGAAAATCTCTGCCAGAAACATCCTTTGTGTCCTTCCTTCAAACAGTTGTGTGGGGATGTGATTATTGGAACAGTGGCAGCCATCTTGTGACCATGAGGCAACAAGCATGATTCGGAAGAATAAAAAAGCCAAGATACTGATGATGGAAGAAGTAAAAGGAAAAAAGAAGCCTGGGTTTTAAAGATACTGTTACATGGCTGGACTAGCCTTGGAATCTCCTACTTCCCATTTTCTGTTCTGTGAGACAGTAAGTACTAAGATTACCTAAGCCACACTTGCTCGTGACTTTTATTACTTAAATACATATTAATTAAAACAGACTCCCCTTTTTAAAACAATTCAAAATGAGATCATTAGTCCTTATTTCTTATCCTACACATACCACCCACAGGGTGATTTCAGTACTTATGCACTGAGTACATTCTTTACAACTTTTTTTTTCTTTTTTTGAGACAGGGTCTTGCTCTGTTGCCCAGGCTGGAGTGCAGTGGCACAATCAAAGCTCATTACAGTCTCAAACTCCTGGGCTCAAGCAGTCCTTCTGCCTCAGCCTCTCAAATAGCAAGTACGACAGGCCCACACCACCCATGCCTGGCTAATTTCAAAATATTTTTTGCTGGAGACAGGGTCTCACTGTATGTCTAGGTTGGTCTTGAACTCCTGGCCTCAAGCAATCCTCAACCCTCACCCTTCCAAAGTGCTGGGATTGCAGGTGTGAGCCACCGTGCCTGGCCTTTACAAAACATTTAAAAATGTAAGACACCCAGATCCATTTCCCAGCAATTCTAAGATCCTTCACATATGTTCCTTCCACCGAGCCCTCATTCAGCCTGGCTTTCCTGCATTTTGGCAGAGGGAATAAGGTGGCCCTGAGCAGTCACATGCCTTCCTGTTGGCCTCGTCCCTTGACAGTGGTAAGGTCAAAGAAGAAGGTGTCTGAGGCACTCTTGGGTTCTGTCATTGGGCTGTCATGCCTGCATATCATTTCTGGACCATGCCCCAGGTCCCTCCATTCCTGGGGAGGGGTGCTACTGCCTTTTAACTGAGACCAAGCTAGAAATGCTTAATGTTTAAACCAGAACCTTTGTGCTGAAAACAGTACATCAGGTCCTTGTGCCTAGAATACAAAGAACTCAGTGATTCCTTCAGTCTGGAAGACAACTGGAATAGTTTTCCTTTCTGTAGGTATGTTTCGACTAAGTGAAATGTTTGATTGTATTACTCCTGAATGGCTGGTTTCCTGTTGTGATTCAGCTAATATTCAAGTTTCCTGTGACAGGAATAAATTACAGGGCTTATTCTACCCTATAGCCCACACCTTTCACAAACAGCCCATTGGGAGAGGTGGGACCATGTGCTCATGCCAAGTGGCTGGAATTGAAAGGGGTGGGCAGGTTAAGAAATGCCCCTTGCCTGGTTTGGGAGTGAAAGGAGGGCAGGGGCTCGAACACAGGTATTGCCAGGTGCACTTGGCTGAGACCAGGGTTCACAGTGTGGGGTGCATTGAAGAGAACACTGGATTGGGAGTTATGTAGAGTGGTAGACTGGAAAGAGGAAATACTTTGCTCAGACCGACAGATAAGAGAAAAATCTTGGCTCTGCCATTTATTAGCCATGTGACCTTGAGTGAGTGGCTTAAATCTCTCTAAACCTCCATTCTCTTACCTGTAAAAGGAGAGTATATATTGACCCAAGGTTTAAAGGAGTTGCAGTATAGACAAGGAATCTGGATTTGAGGTAGGTGTAGAAAGGGAAAAGTGTTAGAGAGAGGGGAGGGGCCTAAAGTCCCAGCTTGTGGCTGGACTGGTCTTGGTGGATTTTAATCCTGTGGTCAGGCTAGGCCATCCTTAAAGTTGTATTACTCTCAGTATACCACCTGATAATCTAGTGCCACTTGCATGCTTATTTTATAAGAGGAGAGTAAAGCCCAGAAAAGTCAAGAACCTTGCCAAAGTACCACAGTTATTGCAAGGTAGACCCATAACTGGAACTAGGAATAGTTAATCAGTTTAATTTTTACTCCTGCTCAATAACTTGGCTTTTAAAACTCTCAGCCTCTTGCCAGCCATGGGTAAAAGGAGGTTAAAATGAATAAATTGCAGGCCAACCCCACCCTTTGTGCCTTTCCCCTCCCCACCACCCTCCGAGCCTTCTCGGATATTAATTTTACCCACAGTTAGCCTCACATTCAATGGTGGAAGACTGAAAGTTTCCCCCCTAAACTCAGGAACAAGACAAGGATACTCCTTTTCTCCACTGCTATTCAACATTGTATGGGAGTTCTAGCCAGAGCAATTAGGCTATAAAAATAACTAAAAAGCATCCAAATTGGAAAGGAAGAAGTAAAATTATTTCTATTTGAAGATGACAATCTGACAATCTTAAAGATATGAATTTTAAAACTTGTCCAGAATAAAGTGTAAATGACTGACAATTTCTTTGAATATTATGTTCTCCCAGGGTATTTGCTTTCAAAACAGTGCAGTAAATTCTGCATGTGAAATTTATTGTATCAATCCACTTACATAAACTATTTTTTTTATTCTTAACTTTCCCATGGCCACTGAAATCACAGTCCCCACAGAGTAACGTGCCCTACCCATATTGTCACAGAATGCCCCTTACCAGGCCCCTTCCTCTTTTGTCCCCAGCTTCCTCCCATCGTCTTCCACCTGTTTGAGGGAAGAATGTGCTGTATCAGTGGTTCTTAGAGGTGTGGTATCTGGACCAGCAGCAGCAGCAGCATCACCTTGGAACTTGTGAGAATGCTAATTCTTAGGCCCAGGCCCAGCTGACTAAGCCAGAAACCCTGAGTTGGGGTTCATAGACCTGTGTTGTGATAAGCCTTCCAGGTGATTCTGATGCACAATAAAGTTTGAGAACCAGTGGACTATGGAATAGAATAAAACCTGAAATTTAGTCCTATCCAAGGAAGTTGGAATATTAGCTAAATAACAACAGGAAATAAGTCAACAGCAATACAGTCAAACACATTGCATAGCATGCTACCCGGTCTTAGCTTGGTGTTTTGGCAAAAGCTGCTTTCCAGGCTGTCACCCTGCCCCCTGCCTCTCTAGCGCCCTCTTTGGGCTCTGCCCAGCTTACCCTACAACCCCTCTTTCTCTTCCCCTTCCCCCGCTTCATGCCCTCTGGCTCCCTCCCAGGCTAAGGCAGATACCAACACCCTCAAACTGTTAATACTGTTGTCTAGAAAGCCCCTCCTGCCGGTTACCCCCTAAACCACCCCTACTTTTCATTCCAGGGCTCTGAAGTTTTGGGGGTTCCATTTCTTGAACATTTTGATCTCTTGCAAGCTCACAGGAAAAAGTTCATGAAAGTTTCCTTCACTGGGGCAACTTAGTGTCTTCTCCTTCAGTGGTCAACTTAACACATTTTCTTCATTCAACCTGCAGAGCAATATGATGGCACCTCGCTTATCTGCGAGGGTTCAGATTCACTTGTTCAAGGGTCTTTTCACTACTGATTTCATTCTAATCAAAAGACAGCTATATGAGAGTTGCCGATGTCCTCAGATGGGAAGTTCCTGTTTACATAAGGTGACTCTTTACCTGGCAGTTAGGTGGATGCTTTTGTCACCTTTGAGACCTGTAGCAGCAAGAGCCTCTTCAAAGGCTTCTCCTGCTACCAGAGGCAACTTGTGTGTGTGTGTGGGGGGGGTGTGAGAGTGACCCTTGGTGTGCAGATGTTCACCTTCAATCTCATTGGGGGAGTTGAAATGTTTCCAACTCTTTGCCACATGTGCCGGCCTGGCAATTTATTACTGTAAGGCAGTGTTTGTCAAAGCTTGGGCCTCGGTTCACTGGCTCTGAAGCACCTTAGGGTGCTCGCCAGCAGGTTGTTGGGCCTCACCTCACATCTGCTCAATCAGACTTTCTGGGGGTGGGCCCAGAATTTGCATGCTTAGGATGAATTTGGAGGTGATTCTTATGCACCCCAAGGTTTGAGTAGGTGCTGGATTTGTTTCCAGTCAGAATTTGCCTCAGAATAAGCCATAACCCATGCAGTGTGAGTCATGTTATAACCAGGTTCAATTGTTTTTGTAAAAGCTCCCATTCTGTAAATGCTCCTTCTTGGGTATCAAGAATCAAAACTGAGTCAGTCTGTGGGCACAAACGAAGCTCCCGTCAATCAGTCTCCTAAATTTCCCATTCATGCTCTCACCTGTTCCTATGAAATCCCCCAGTTTTAGGTACTTTCAGAGGCTGGGAAAGGTTGCTTCAGGGATCAGGTTGTCAAGCACAGTGACCGCAGGGTTCTGCTGTCATTTCTTCTCTGTCTCTGCCTTTCCCAGCCACTGCCTTCCACTCACAGAACAGCCTGAGAGCACCAAATGGTACCCTGTGTTGTGCCCTGTGAGAACACCAGTGTCTGGGTTCAGGTGTCATGTCCTGGTCCTGGACTCAATGCAAAGGTGGGAAAATAGTCCCATCCCTAACTTTGTGCCTCATTTATCTCCAGAGTCCCAAAGTAGTACCTTGTGTGCCCAGTGTCTTACAAATTCCCTCATGAAAACAGTTCCTCCAATGTCTGCCTCAAATTTTTCTTCAGAGGGATTCAAAAATAATCCAGGGGGCTAGATGGGCATGCACACATATACACCCAAATTCCCCTTAGGTCTACCACCCTGTGCAAATAAACACCCTGAGGAGTCCCATGACGTTTTCAAAGAGCTAGACTCCAGATTCCAGTCTGGACTGAACTAAGTACCAGGACATCCTGGTACTTGAGTGTATGCTGGGAACACCAAGTTATTCGAGCCCTTCAGGGAAGGAACATGAAGACTTCAACTTTAGGTTTTCCAGTTCATAGTTCAGTGGTTTAACTAGGACTCCAGCAGCTGTAGAAATCTCCCTTCTTCCTCGGAAAACTCCCTGCAATTATAAACAACTGATACCTTTGCTCTGCAAACTCAATTCCCCCGAAGCAGGTTGGCCAGGGGGTTTTGTGCATATGGAGCTTCTCTGGAACGCTGTGCGTGCTGAAGTTTGGGCCACCAGAGAAGAGACATCTTTGGGGAATAGTTCTGTGGCTAGCAGGGACAGTCTGAGAGGAACTTCTCAAAATGAGAAATACAATATTTAAAAATGTAATTATAAAAATTCACTTTCATCTCATAGCCAAATGCTTTGGGATATGTGTCTCTCATTCATAGCATGTTTTTTAAACTTCATGTATTTAACACTTGGTTCTTGGGACAATTACCAAATTGATGGAAAGAATTGGACTGGACCATAAGGCTGCCAGCCTCTTGTGGAGCCCAGTGTCTTACTGGGTGTCAGAGAATTCCCAAGTAGACCTTTGGCTTCACTGCCCAGGAGGTCCTGCAGGGGTCTGGACAGAGGTTACTCCAGTGAGCTCGGCTATTGTCTTTTCTGTTAAATCTAAAAGGAACATTATGGTTTTCCCTGAAAGTGTAGACTTAGTACTTTTGTTAATACTAGGAGAGGAAGAGTGGAGTGGCTCTAAATGTATGTACTTGGGGCTTAATTTCAAAATGCCCCAATACAGTGGCCATCAGTTACCAAAATGAGTGTGAGACCGATTCCTCCCTAGGCAGAATTTACACAAGAAATTAGGCAGGACTGTTCCATAATGCTTGGACCCATTAGCCAAATTAAGAAAATACATAAGGGTCAGACTGGAACAAGAAGACAACATGGGTGGATTTCTTTGAAGACACTTGCTGTCCTGTGTAAGCCCCACACCCCTCCAGGGAGAGGTGAAGGCTACCTCCATTTCAAGTCTAGTGAAAAGGCTTCTACAGGACCCCTTGAAGAGCCTGACATGTACCCTCCAGAGTTGAGAATACAGGAGACCTCCAGAGAGGTCTCTCACAACTGAGAGAACTCAAGCATGGTTGCAGCAGGTAGGGCTGGGGTGAACTTACAGGATTCCTGTGAGTCAGGGAGAAAGAGCTGCCCTGTACCTGAGTCCTAACCAAGAGAGTCTTCACCAGAGCTACTTCTGGCACTCCAGCATGAAAGCACGTGTGGGTAAACGCTCACGAAAGGAGAGCTGAGGGCATAGAGGAAAGCTGGTGTTGCCCACACCACTGGATTACAGCTGGAGTGGCCCACAGGGGAATCCTCCCCAAATCTTCAGAAGAGCCCACAAAAGAAACAGCCTTAAACATCGGCCAGACCAGAAAGTGCAAATCTGAGGGAGTCACCAGTTTTGAGTATTATTTCCTGTTTCTCACCGGGCCTCCTTCTCCTGTGCTGACCCACATGGGGAGAGGTAGAGAAGCCTAGAAGTGCCCCACTAAGCAGCATCTTTGTGAAAATTGGGGAAAGGCCTGTGAGTATGAATAGGGGGCCCTCTCCCACTCCCCTGGAGTTGTCCAGTGCCCAGCTTGTGCAACTGTGAGCAAGGGTCCTCAGACAAAACCAGCCATGTCACTTTGTGCCACTGCAAGAAAATAGGTTTAAACTGAAGGAGGGGGCTATATGTGGTGTATTTAATGCTAAATCCAGCTTGAATTTTTGATTAATACCTTGGACTGAAGATTCAAATTGTTCAATTGATTCATGTTTGCAATTTATGGACCCTAGGTGAGTCTGTCTCCAAGGAAGGAACAGAAGAGGCCATGGTACCTACTGAAGTTTTCATCCAGGCACAGGGAATTAATTTTAACATGTCAGTGGGTGACAAAAATAAAGTTGCATTTTGATTACAACTCAGTTTGTGTCTATTTAACACATAAAGGAGGAAGAAAGGAAGGACTCAGATGTTAAGTGGGTTGGACTGAATGGACTTAACCTTACAAGTCTGAATAATTCATTATATTGGAACAAACAGCACACAGGTTTAATTCAAATATTGGGACTTCTTTGAGTCAAAGAGTGTCAAGCAGTCAAGGAGGATTCCAGGGAGGGCAAGGAAGGAAGATAAAACCGAATCCCTGGAAAGAGCTCAATTGACATTGCTGGGAGATGGAAGATGAAGTTCTCCAGAGAACAGTATCATGACATTAACATAACAAAGACAGAGCTCAGGGCCACTATGTGCAGTGTGGGAACCAGTGGATCAATAAAGGTCCTGTTTGACACAGGACTTTGGGGAAAGTTTGAAAGGAGGTTCCTTTGCTGCTGGCAACCAGACGCTGAAATCCCTTGTAAGCACTGGGTATGTGGCTAATCTAGTTAAGGGACGTCCTTATATAAGACATTAAGATTAAGACCAGGTGCTTGGCTGCATCACTACCCAGGACTCATTCACAACATCCAAAGACATTCTTTAATGACTCAAACTTTGGAAACAACAACAAAAAAAGTTAGCTGAGAACAAAAATATAACTACGGATGAATGATATACAGCCTGTTTTAAAAAAAGAGCATTCACATGCATGTCAATGATGAATGTAATATACATGACAGGTGTGTTCTTGCTTAAATTCCAATTCCCTCTCAAGATTGTGGCAAACTCTTCTCATCAGGAGAGGCTAATCTCAAATTTGATTCTAAAGCACTCTTTCCAAATCCAGTCCTTCTGGTCCTGGCCTGTGTGTTCATTGTAAAATTTCACATGGCTCTTTACCTCTCTGATCCTTGGATTTTATTTTATTTATTTGTTTATTTATTTGAGACAGAGTCTCACTTTCTTGCCTGGGCTGGAGTGCCATGGCATCAGACTAGCTCACAGCAACCTCAAACTCCTGGGCTCAAGCGATCCTCCTGCCTTAGCTTCTCAGGTAGCTGGGACTACAGGTACACGCCACCGTGCCCGGTTAATTTTTTTCTGTTTTCAGTTGTTTGGCTAATTTCTTTCTATTTATAGTAGAGACGGGGTCTCACTCTTGCTCAGGCTGGTCTCGAACTCCTGAGTTCAAGCAATCCTCCCACCTCAGCCTCCCAGAGTGCTAGGATTACAGGCATGAGCCACCAGCTTGGCCTTATATTTTTAATTTTTCATTTGAAAATCTCTGAGGGTATCGCCAGAGTTTGCCACCATGCTGCAGCACATTCTTACACAGCTACCTTGGCCTTGCCTTCTCTTGGCCTCTGAGCTTTCCCATGCTGGACTTGCCTTTGCTCATGTTTTCTTCCACATTTTGCCCTCTGAAGACTTTTTCTTAGACCCCTGCTGACAAAGCCCAAATCTTCAGCCTCCAGACCTCTAAAGCAGTGTTTCTCAACCTTCTGCCCATCATGACACATTGAGAAGATATTTTTGTTACCCACTGTGCCAAGCTGGCAAGACTTGGGGCCTGTGTGGGCTGCAGAGGCTGGGGGTGACCAGCTCAGGGTTGCAGCCACTCAAAGATCAAGCAGTGTCTTGGGGTACAGTTATAGGGATACTGCCTGCATCCCTGCTACCCTGAGTGTCGGATGCTCAGACCAGCACTGTAAGCATCACCTGGGAACTGGTTAGAAATGAAGACTCTCAGGCCACCCAGACCTACTGACCAGGAACCTGCATTCTTAGTCCTACTCTTCTGGTCATATTCCTATAGTTTATTCTGATTGTCTTTCCCCATCAGTCTGCTGGTATGTTTCTCTTCTCTGGAAACAGAGTAAAACTAGTTCCCTCTCTGAGAAAGAAATGCAGGAAACAGAAATATGAGTCTTCCTTTAAGAAGGAAATTGATTTTTATAGTGAAGCTCTGGAGGAGACACTCAAACCATTTATTCCAATACTATTTGTGAATTGCTTTCTTTTCTATTTGCTGATAAGAAAAGATAAAGTATTCAGTGTATTTTTGGCATTCAAGAGCTAAATATTTACTATTTAATCAGATGGAGACAAGGCCTCAAATAAACTTGGCTCTGCTATTCTAGGTGGTAAAGTTCTTTGCCACTTTTACCCTGGTGATATATAAACTTACCTGTGTTTGTGCCCCTCAAGAACCATGGAAGGTGTTTTAGATGATTATGGAAAGGCATAAAGCATGACTGGTATGGAAGGTAATAATGGTTCATAAACTGTATTTGTTAGTCAATTTAGGTACAACTGAACTTAAAATAAACTTTAGAGAGTTTGAAATTCTGTTCCTGCCAAAAGCTAAGTTCCTGTTCTAACACTCTAAAAACTACATTCTAATTTCTGGTATGTGAAATACCAGTTCTCTGTCTCCCCTCATGTAGTGGTTAAAATAAAACCAAAATACAAGACAAAGCTCTGTTTATCTGTAGTTATAACCTTAGTACACTGATTCTATCATCTTTGGCAGGAAAAAAATATCTTTGGGACAGAGCGTTGTTTAGAAAGAAGACTGTCCCTCCTGCCACTGAACAGATCTTTAGTTTATTATAATTTACTGTTTCTCTTTATAAACTTTCTCCCCTGGCTGTTCAGAACCAGCATATTCTGCTCACTGTGACTGATAGAAATTGTGTTCATTACTAAAGAAATACTTTCTTTAAAAAAATTCTATGACTAATTCCATTTTTCGGGAGGTGGGTTACTTGTTCTATTCCATCAGGAGAGTTCTAAGATGTGTAGTAGCTTCTTTTGGATGATGAAACATGACCTCAGGCCAGCAGAGCCGTTTAAGAAGGGTCTGGATTGAACACCTTCAGTGTATAAGTGCCTATATCTTATGGAAAGTCAATGCCAGGAATCCTCCATCAGGAACTTCTGTCGGTCTCTTTATAAAAGCTGGGCTATCTACTTCCCCTCTAGGTTTTAAACATCCATTATGGTTGAAAGTTGAGTGGTTATTAATACAGCGGTGCTTCTTTCCTGCCACCTCTGGAGGTTGTATATAGTACAGCAGGAAGAAGAAGGGTTTGGGTCAAACATCTGGTTTGGTGGGTCCCAGCTCTGCCACTTACTCTGTGACTCTGGAGGAATTGTTTAATCTCTTTGCCTCATTTCTTCATTTGTTAAATGGGATAAAGCACCTGCCTGGCAGGGCTACTATGAGGATTAAGTAAGATAATACTGATAAGAATAAGAATGCAAAGTGCTGAGAGCAATACCTGGCATTACTAACAGGTAAGTTAGTGTTAGTTATTCCCCCGTTTCATCTGGCCTCCTCTGTCCTTTGCTCCCCTCCCAGCCTCTCTGAAGAGACAAGATATGAACACCAGGAAGCTGGGTTTCCAAATGGGCTGAGTCTCGCTGGGCATTCAAATTAGAAAAATATACATCCTTCAGGGAGCAGAGAAAGTGAGTATAGCCTGCTGAGGGCTGCAAAAGTTGGTCCAAAATGTTGGTCCCCAAGTTCACTTTTTCTCTCCTCAACTGTGTCAATTCTACTGATGATGCCATTGATGATGCTGTCTTTATCTCTGTCACTGTGTGTGTTTAAACTCCTAAGCATTTCATTTGATTTCTCTGCTGAAATTTTCATTTGTTCATACATGTTATCCAGCCTTTCCACTAGAAACTTTAATATATGAGCTTTAGTAATTTTATATTCCCTATCTGACAGTTCCAACACCTAGGTCATTTCTTAGTGCCAGTGCTGTTGATTGCTTTGTCTTTTGGGTTTTTTTCCTGGCCTTTGTGTATGTGTGTGTCTTATAATTTTTAACTGAATGCTGTCCATTGTATGTAGAATAGTAGAGTGTGAGGCATATAGTATTTGTGCCTGGAAATGGGCACACAGATTACTTCTGCAAGACCATTAGTATATGTATGTGGTAGTGGTCAGGAGTCGAGCTGGATTTGGGTGCTCTTGTTGCTGTGGTTATGTTCTAGGTACCACCAGCTTCAAATCCCTCTGGGGTTAACCTTACTGGAATGGGGGCTGTAGTATCAGGGAGTTTTCCCCAGTGTTCCTGCTTTCCTTGTGCACCTGTTCCAAAGAGGGGTCTTTCTCTGCACTCTTGCCCCTCCCCTAGTGGTAGATTATTATTGCTTACTTAGTTCTTGCTAAGTCTGGTGGTGGGGGTCAGGGTTTTTTCTCTGTTATCCTGATTCACTCCCAGTATTGGGTCTTCTGTGCCAGGGTGTTAGGGTGGCATCTCAGTCATCCTGCTCCTTTTCCCCCTGGAAGCCAAACTCTTGTCTTGTATGTTTAACACATCTTTTGTGGGAGAGAGTTTCTTCTTGCTCCTACCCCAGTGGCAGGAGACCTTTAATTATTGGTGTAGCATCCTAGGCGCAGGACTGTTTCCTGCCTTCCCCTCAGGGAGAGGAGTTTTCTTCTTTCACTCTTTCCCTAGCTGTAATAGATCTTCATGTGTTCCCTGGGGCAACAGAATTTGCTGCCCTACACTAGTGACTTACCCTTTTTGTTTGTAGAGGAGAAGCATATGGGCAGGCTTTCCTGTTTCCCCTATTTGCATCACAGTGTCAGTGCTGGGGTGGGTGTGCACAGGTAAGTGCCACCCTAACCTTTCTTCCCTCCCCTCTGCCAATCTCTTGCTGATGCTTCCCATTGGCTGAATCCAGCCATAAACCAGGTGACAAGGGGACCCAGGAGAGGCCATCCACAGGGGTCAGTCTCCTAGGGCAAGAACAGAGCAGAGAAGAGTGGGGATTGGAACTGGAGGTGGAGAAATAGAGAATAACAAATACACATATACATATTTTTATAATAATAATATTAAAGTAAAAATAAAATAAGACAAGAAAGGTAAGAGGTAATAGAGCATTTGAAGGGATGGGCCATTTTGGATCTGGATGGATTGGAAAAGAAATGGATACAGAAGGAATTCAATGTAATAGGAGATAATATGAAGGTCCAGACTCTGGAAGCCTTGCTGAGGGAGAAGCTTGATGAAATGGAAGTGAAAATTTGAGAGAGGAGGAAGAATCGAACACTATGCTCAGGGAGAAAGATAGAATGTAAGATTTCCGAGATGCTGCCACAATTGAGATCATAGCTATAGGTAAGGATGGCTGAAGTGAGTTGTGAGAGTCAAAGGATTTGTGAAGCCAGAGTATAGGATGGGTACTTTGCTTAGACCTTGATGGAGCCAAGGATGATGATAGGACAGAACTGGAGAACAGAACTTTGGCACCCAACATTGTCTTTAAGGAATGAAGGGGTGGAATAAGGAGATATGATGCTAATGGCAAGGAGAGGAGGAGACAGGTATGACCAGGTAACTGGAGCTTGAAAAGCTGCTTTGTACTTCTATTATTACTTCTACTCTTACCACTCCTGTTATCACTATACTCAGGTCGGCTTTCCAATAATAGGATGGGTTGTGTGGTCTGAAAGCATTAGTGGCCAGCCAAAAGACTTTTGATCTGCTCTTCCTGGTTTGGTAGTTCAACTACCCTCTTGCACTTCACACAGTATGTTTCAGCTACATGGAGCTTGCATTTTGTAAATGGTGACCATTTAAGTTGCTTCACATTTTTCATTGGCCCATGCCCAGACTCCCAACCCACAGATTCTCTGAGATAAGAAATATATACTCTTTTAGCTTGTCAAATTTGTGGTATTTTGTTACACAGCAATAGAAAACTAATATGCTCTATAATAATACTTTATAGATATTATCTCAATTGATTTTCATTGCAGTCCTAAATTAAATATTATTCCAACATTTACAAATGAGGATTCTGAGGTTCAGAGAAGTTGAGAAAGTCGTCCAGAGTTGCATAGCAGGTAATGGGTAGGAAATTGAAGACAGGTTTCCAACTGCAGAGCCATGGTCTTAACCTGCCTTTGATAAGATTCCCAGATTCTTGGTTTTGAAAACACAGTACCAACTTCTCAAAAATGTAATATCACTTTATGGTTTTACCCACAGTGGATAAGAGTATATATTTTTCAACATTCTTACCAGAATTAATTATTTGTTTACAAAATGATAAATTTACAAGTAAAATCACAATTCCTAAAATTTGCTTTTCTTCGGACATGTCCTCAGATTTTTGTTTTCTAGCAATAGTTCCTCTTTCATGAGCAGTCCATTATGAACAGTACCCTCTTGGGATAGTATATTAATAGTAAGAGAGGGGAGCTAATGGGGGAAGCATCTCCAATTTTTATCTTTTCAAGTAAGAAAATAAATTTTAGATTAAGTTAAACTCTTAGTGAAATGGCCATAAAAAGAACTGACATAGAATGACATTTTGATGAAATGGCAAGCCTAAATTGCCTGTCCATTTATGGGCTATATTCCAGTTATGCAGCCCATGGCTACCGAAGTACCTAGGAAAAATTCATTCCTATCTCAGGGAGGGAAATAGTCATATCTCCATGAGCTCTAGTTGTTCACATGAAGTCACTTATTAATATATATTTTCTGTGCTTTTGGGTAAATGAACTCCAAAACTCTATAATTAATTTTCCCCATTTGCCTTTCTGAAAAACACCATCCCACAAATTGTGCTTCACCCAGTAACAACCTGAATATGCAAATAAAATAGTTTAGTAGCAATTACGTTTAGAAGGTAACATTATTTGATGGATTTTAATTTGTCTCTCAAGGGAAGCCAACAAAGTTTTGCAAATTTATCCAAGGAGGAACAAAGTGATTGATTTCTGGGGTAATTTTTCCATGGCATTATTATTATGAACAGATGCTTTTTTCTTTCTGCATGAGGACAAACATTCATTTCAGTTAATAAAACCACAAATTTCAGACACTTTTCAATGAGAATGGAAATAGTTCAATTATGAAGACACTCATTTTTGTGGTGCTGCGGTTGCTGCTGAATTTAATGGGAAAAACAATTAGAATTGTAGTACCCAGATTTTTCTAAACCCTTTTAAATAAAGCATTAAGTCACTAGTCAGTTAATTAATGAGATTGATCACAATGTTTTAAAAATCAGAAATCTATCAGGTTTGAGCTGGTGTTTTAAAAAATCAGAAATATAGGATATGCAATTATATTATAAAAGCAAACATTACCTTCACCAGCTTGTGAAATGCTTCATGATTGAGCTACCTTTTGTACCTCCCTAGTTCCTTCTGTAGATTGGCCCATGATGATAATGATGAAGATGAAGAAGAAGATGAAGCTAATGATGATAATAGATTGATGATAGATACGTTTTATTAAGGACTTACCATGTGCCAGGAGTATTAGCTCATTGAATCTTCTCCATGACCATATGAATGAGGGCTATTACTATCCATATTTTACAGATGAGGAAATCAAGATACAGAGAGGTTAGGCTGTTCAAGGTCACATGGCTTGTGAGTGGCAGAGACAGGATTCAGGTATGCCTGACTCCAAAGACTGTTAATTGTGCTAGACCAAGTCATGCCAACTTTATAAAGTTTGGATTAGTTTTTGAGGGCTGAATCTCACATCTTGATTCTAGTGTACACAGCCAAGATAGGATCACTGGCAAAGATCTTTTTATTTTCCTCTGCCTTGTCAGGATCTCCTTTCAGGCATTTCTCTGACAGTTGAAGATACAGAGATATCTGCATTAGGCTTTTGAAGCTCTGTAATTCCACCAAAATATTTATTAGAGATACCTTGTTTTTATCCCAAGTATTTTTGTATTATTAGATGCTCTGGGTGGTTTTCCATGACTCAAATGTTCCTTTTACTTGAAAAGATGAGAACCCTAGCTGTTTATTCCAGAACTTCATACCTCTCAATAATTAGAAATATGGTCACTTTTGCATGGAGTACTGAGTTGTGCAGAATGAACTTGCCCCTGGACCATGGTGGTTTTTGCTAAAGCAAAGGCCTGCCATGGGAACTGTCCATGGTGGTTCCTGGCAGAACTCGCAAGTCGTGGTAGGACCTTCCAGTGTTAGACATGGTACTGGATTTCTAGGTAGAGTGTGTGTGCTCTCTCTCTCTCTCTCCCCAACTCCTGCATACACCCTTCCTTTCTCCCTCTCTTCCTCCCTTCATGATTTGTGAATTAGAGATATTAGGGAAAAGCATGGGTATCTGTCTCACTTGTCCCCTTATAGTTCAGATTTTAAGATTCTAATTTCTGATGATTATAAATTGCTATATGTTTATCACGTGATAAAACAGCAAAAGAACGTCCTTTTGTTAATCTTTAAATCCTAGGAATATAGAAAGGCAAAAAGCACTGTAAGTTACAGGCCTACTTTAGTTGAATTTCTGAATGTAAGGACAACTTTTTAAGGAGAAGAAGCAAGCACCCCACCGTGGTCAACTATATGATAGTTCACCCATAATTTTGGTCTCCTCCCTATGGTGTCCCTGGTGAACTCAGAAGTGGCCATGTGACTTGCTTTGGCTGATCAAATGTGGGCCACTTCTGAGCAGAAGCTGTTAACAGCCAGCAGGTGTGGTTCACAATGCCATAATGACTGCTAATGTTTCTGATTGAGGCTGCTCCATTAGCCTGAGTCCCGAAGTGAAAAGTAATTGAATCAGAGCAGCAGCCGACCCTCACTGGATAAGTAGGATGAGGGAGGAACAAGCCTTTATTGTTATAAGCCACTGAGTGTTTAGATCCATTTTTTTTTGCAGCATCCTCATCTATCCTGAAAGATATGCTCATCCACTCCCATTTGCTATTGCAAAACTCCCCAGGGAAAAGGCAATTCCCACTGACAGGAGCTGATTACAAGGTAGTTTCTTCATGATGTGAAACCAGTTAGCTCTTCCTGTACTTTATTGGTCCATCAGTGCCAAAGCACTGTTTAAAGGGGCCTGGGGTTAGGGGTACACCCTTGTACCACATTTTTCTCCCACAAAAGTGAAAGGGGGAATGAATCAAAAAACAAAATCGTAAGCACAGCATTCTCAATTGAAATGCAACAATTAAGTAATTAGGCAGGCTCTCTCTAAAGAGATGCTTCCAGCTGCCTCCCACAGGGTAATGCTGGCTGGCTGGAGAAAGTGAAGAGGAGGGCACTGAGCGAGAAAAGAGAGAAATGATTACAGACAATCATTTCTCAGCTTCTCTGCAGAGGAAAGGCTCTGAAGCTCCAGAATGCCCCATTTTGATATTTGAGAAAGACTTCAGAATAGCTCCTAAGGTGACCTAGCACTGGGCATGGCCTCACCCATGAAAGATGTTGGTAGATTTCTTAGAGACTGATATACTTGGCAGGCCTTGCTAAAGTTTCTTCAATCCTAGGAGCTGCTAGGTGGGCCCAGTTATACTGTGAATATGTAGGAGGTATGGGAGGGTCCTATGAAACTGCATACTTTGTTCTTTGGGCTTCCCCAGAGACCGAAGAGCCTGTGTAGGAGCAACCAGCACATGCAATGGGATAGCCAAACACTGTGTTTTAAGTAACAATTTTTTTTCCTTTTCTCTTTTTGTTTTTCTTTTTTAAAGACAGAATCTTGCTCTGTTGCCTGGGCTAAAGTGCCGTGGCATCAGCCTAGCTCACAGCAATCTCAAACTCCTGGGCTCAAGTGATCCTTTTGCCTCAGTCTCTCAAGCAGCTGGGACTACAGATGCGCACAACCACACCTGGCTAATTTTCTCTATTTTTGGTAGAGATAGGGTCTTACTCTTTCTCAGACTGATCTCAAACTCCTGAGCTCAAGAGACCTTCCCACCTCGGCCTTTCTCTCTTTCTCCTCGGAGAGCTAGGATTACAGGTGTGAGCCACCGTGCCTGGCCAATAAAAATTTTAAAAGGCAAAATGTTCTTATTAAATTCACCTGACTAAAGTTAGATTAATTGATATTTTTTGGTTCAGTCTTCTCTGCCAGATCACCTACAGTTCAGCCACCACTTCAAGAGCCAACCTAAGCACAGGCCATCGCCAGAGGTGGGTCTGCTTTTCCTCCTGAGACAGGACCACTGTTGGAATCTTCTCCATTAATTATCATGAATGGTTGTGAGGGTGGAAGGCTATCAGGAAGATTATCCCATCCGTGCATGTCTTGAGAGAAATCATCTAGAAGTATTTAATCCTTCTAGTATGCAGGACATAGTTTTAATAGCACTTGATATGTTGTATTGCTCTTAGTTTGCAGATTTAAGTACCAAAATGGGAGATCCTTGAAAGTTGAAATTGTATCTCACCTTTCTATTCATCTTTTTTGAATTTTAAGTGACTTAATTTTCTTCATTGTGTTATATATTCACTTTCCAGTTTTTTTAAAATGAACACATATTACATGTATTTTTTAAGAAAGAAACATTGTAACTTATTTATTTTATCACATACCATTAATTCCATACCATAAACTTCACCCTTTTAAAGTGTAAAATTCAGTAGCTTTAGTATATTATATAAAAGTTATACATATTATAATATAAATATATAGTATAGATATTATAAAAGTTTTGCAACCATAAGCATTATCGAATTGCAGAACATTTTCATCACCCACCCTCTCCCCTCCACCCCCCACCAAAGCCCTATACCCATTAGCAGTTATTCCCCAGTCTCCCTCAGCCTCTGGCAAACTACTAACCTGCCACAAGGGACACCATGATCAACTAGCCAAATTTAGGTCTCTGTGAGTCAGACTATTTTGACCACTGCTTCGATATCATTGCCCATTACAGTAACCATTTCTACTTTGCCTTTGGCAATTCAGTGCCACCATTTGGCTGCCATGTTCTCTATTATCCTGGAGCAGTTGGCTTGATAGAGGTGGAATGGCCTTTTGAAGACTCAGTTACAACACCAGCTAGTGGCAACACCTTGCAGGGTTGGGCCAGTGTCTTCCAGGTTGTTGTACATGCTCTGAATCAACATCTAATATATGGTGTTGTGTCTCCCATAGCCAGAATTCATGAGTCCAGGAGTCAAAGGGTAGAAATAAGAGTGGCTAGTGATCCACTAGAAAAATTTCTGCTTTCTGTCCTCATGTCCTTAGTCTTTGCTGGTCTAGAGGTTTTAGTTCCAAAGAGAGGAATACTTCTGCCAAGAGATACAACAATGATCTACTGACCTGGAAGTTGAGACTGCTACCTGGTCATTTTGGGCTCCTCGTGCCTGTGAATCAACAGGCAAAGAAGGAGTTACTATACTGGCTGGGGTGACTGATCCTTATTACCAAGGGAAAATTTGGCCCCTACCCCACAGTGGAGGTAAGGAAGAGTATGTTTGGAATACAGAAGATTCCTTAGAATGTCTCTTAGTAATATCATACCTTGTGATCAAAGTCAATGGACTACCAATGTGCCAGATCCTTTAGGAATAAAGGTTTGGGTCACCCCACAGGTAAAAAACCACAGCCAGCTGAAATGCTTGCTCAGGGCAAAGGAGATATGGAATGGTCAGTGGAAGAACGTAGTCATAGTTACTACAGCCAGGTAACCAGTGGCAGAAATGAGGACTGTAGTTGTTATGAGTATTTCTTCCTTATTTTATTATGAATATATTGTACATATATAAAACAAATATTTTTGTTTTCTTCCTACTTTTATCCCCTTATCATCTCACTTAAGATGTATTAGTAATAGTTCACTTTATATCACAATATTTAAGTTACAGGCTATCAAAGGAGAAGAATGAACATCATCTTCATCCTCTTTGGGAGAAAGGGTTAGCTTGGTTTCAGTTGTACAAAAGATAGTTGTATCATGTTAAGCAGAAACATGACTGTGTTATTATCTTTATTTGGAGATTAAATATGGCTTAAGGAGATGTGTATGGTGGTCAAGTTGACAACAGGTAGACTATGATGGTCTTTTTGATATATCAATTTCACTGGGCTAAACACCCCAGTTACTCAACCACTCATCTAGATGTTGCTGTGAAGGTATGTCTTCGGATATGATTAAAATTTATAATCAGTTGGCTTTAAGTAGGGCAAATTTTCCCAGGTAATCCGGATGGGCCTTATTCAGTTGAAAGGTCTTTAAGAGCAAAGCTGAGATTTCCCTGAAGAAGAACTTCTGCCTGTGTTCAGCTGCTTCTGCCTGTGCCCCACAGTTTGGCCCTGCCTTTCCTGATAGCCTGTCCTGTGGCTCTAGGACTTGGCTAGGCGGCTCCCATAGTTATGCAACCAGTTCCTGTGATACTGCTATCTCCTACTGGTTCTGCTTCTCGGGTTGAACTCTGAGTAAATGAGCCTGGCTAAAATGATGTTTATAAAATGTTAACAATGATTATTCTTAGGACTGAAATCAATGTTAGGCGATGGGCTTTACTTTCCTCTTTGTTCTTTTCCATGGTGTCCAGGTATTTTAAAAGAGCATTTTAAAATAAAAGCAATAGTTAAAAATCAGCATTTTTTTACAAAAAAAATAAAGAGCAATGATTTCACAAAATTACCGAAAGCCTAATTCCATTCACAAAATGTCTCACAGAATTCTACCAAGTGTTTGTAAAACTTAGAGTTTCTAAAAGTACAATTAAAAAACCCTTTAGTCTTTTCAACAGAACAAAAAAAAAATTCATCTATACTGTAATCTACTGTGAGCTTTTTGTTTCTTAGCTATTTTTCAAGCCCAGGGACCCTATCTTTCTTTCCTTTGTTCTACTTGCTGTGAACAATGTACTTAGGGCTGAATACATTGTAGGTCCCTGTCAGTGTTTCTTAATTAATAAATATACCCTATATATATAAATGTATATGTTCAACTTCCTTTAAATAACTTTTCTCTAGTAATTCACCATAGTATCCACTTCACGCTTTTAAACTAGAATATTGAACACTTTAATTTTAAAACATACTAAACATTAAATTATTACATCCATGTCTTTATTTCATGAACCATAATATATACACCATATTTATTTTTATATATTTGAAATAGCTGTGCACTTACCATTTTGTACTTTGTCCTTTTATTAATAATATTTCAAGTCCATATAAGCTTGAGTCGACACAATCCATAAACTTGTCTCCTTAATGATTATAGAGCAGTCCATAATGTAAATATGTCACAGTTTGCTCATCCATAGCTCTATTTTTGGACATTTGGGTTGTTTCCAGTTTCTTTCTTTTATAAATAATGTGACTGTGAAGGCTTGTTTAGAGCAATGGCTTCTAAAATTTTCTCTTTGGGGTCATTTCCTTAGGTCAATATCCTTAAAGATAAATTATTTGGAAAAAAGACATGAACAACTTATTAACTATTGCCAGATCGCTTTCTAGAAAGACTGAGACAATTTACAGAATCATCAACAATGTATTAATATTTTCCTGAAGCCACACTCACATTAAATTTTTAACATTATTATTTATTTTTGCTAGTGTATAAGGCATAAAATGGCATTAAAGTTGCTTTAAATGTGCATTCCCTTAGTTGTTAGCAAAGATGTGCTTTATTCCATCTGGTGGCACATTGTCTGTATATCCATCTCTGCGAACTGTTCATCTTTACACTCTAAATATTGACTTTGTGCATGTATTAATTCCTTATATGTGGTAAATAAAATGCATTTTAAAAAATATTAAAGTATTGTGGTAGGAAGAATAATGGCCACCCAAAGATGTCCATAGCCTGGTCTCCAGAAGCTGTGAATAGGTAACCTTACCTGGCAAAATGGACTTTGCCGAGGTGATTAAGGGTACAGTGGAAATTATCCTTGATTATCTGGGAGGGCCTAATCTAATCACATAAATCTTTAAAAGTAAAGAGCCTTTTCAGTCTGTTTGGCGAGGAAAGTGACCTCTGTCACTTCTGTATGGTAGCTTTTAATAGTTGGTGCAGTTTTTTCAGGGCTCCCTTCCCCTGTGTCTTGGATTGGTGCCTTCATAAGCTGACCCTGTGGCAAGGATTTGAGTGCAAACAGCAGGAGAAAACACAGTAAGGGACTAAGAAAGTGAAACAAGCAAGGAAAGGAAGACAAGAAAGTGTGCATAATAAAGCCAGTAATTGCTGTTGGCAACTGGATTTCAATCCTACTGGGGATCTCTTGGAGACAGTGTAGAACTTGCTTCAGAGTTATTCCAACTGAGGCTAGGATATTTATCCACCAATTCCCTGTCTGTTACTGGTTGAGAGCTGCTTCTGGGCATAATCGCTCTCTAGCACATCCAGTTTTCCCTGCAAGCATGCACCTGTAGGAACAACCACTTATTCAGGCAAAGAGTCATAGATGTTTGAAGAAAGCAACTGTTGGCAGGTTAAGGTACATGGCAGTGAGGGTATGGCCCCCAACAGTGTCTGCTATACACCGGTTCAGCTATCTTAAAAGTACAAATTGATTTGGAGATATTGAACCGTCACAGAGGACAGCTGTCTTAGATGTTGACTCAGAGCTGCAGCAGATTTGTGAGAGAAGGAAACCACTGAGATGTGAGAGTGTTTGTTACTACAACATAATATAGTATAATCTCATTATTACAAAGTGTAAACTGAATGCCCTCACACACATGGAATTTTAAAAACTTTTTTGGTATTTAATAGTCTTTAGCAAACATATGTAGAACACCTAGTAAAGATTCTTTCAAGTTATAAAGAGCCATGATATGCATAGGTTTCCTCATGTGACAAGGTTACATGTTATGACCATGTAGGGAAGTCATAAGGACAGAGCAGTTGCATGCCTAGGGCTTTTGGACGAAGAGGAACTGGTCCTTCAGAATATAATTTAGTTTTGAAAACTGCCCTGTTTGGTTTTTCTCTAAGAAGCAAAATCTGTTACTTTCTACTCTACTGCTTTGCCGTTATGCTGTCCCAGCTACTCTCTGCAGTCTCTACCACTTGTCTAGGTTACCAACATGCTGTCCCAGCTACTCTCTGCAGTCTCTACCACTTGTCTAGGTTACCAACTGCCTGTACTTTTTTCTTCCTCCTATATCAGCTACATGTCTCATGCTTTGGTTGCTTCATGGAGTCTATTGCCTCATGACCTCTATTGATCCCTGACCCCTATGGCTTCATGCCTTTTGCTCACATGAATGTGAATTGCAGCCTCTCATCCTATTACCAGTTGCTGACTCCTTTTGTGTATTTCACATTAAAACTCATACAGGGGCCGGGCGTGGTGGCTCATGCCTGTAATCCTAGCACTCTGGGAAGCTGAGCCAGGCAGATTGTTTGAGCTCAGGAGTTTGAGACCAGCCTGAACAAGAGCAAGACCCCGTCTGTACTAAAAAAATAGAAAGAAATTATCTGGACAACTAAAAAAAAAAAAATATATATATATATATAAATTAGCTGGGCATGGTGATGCATGCCTGTAGTCCCAGCTACTTGGGAGGCTGAGGCAGGAGGATTGCTTGAGCCCAGGAGTTTGAGGTTGCTGTGAGCTAGGCTGATGCCACGGCACTCTAGCCTGGGTAACAGAGTGAGACTCTGTCTCAGAAACAAACAAACAAAAACTCATAGAGGATCTGATTCCTTTAGTTATCACTATTGGCTATGTGAGGCTAAGTTCTTCTGTTTGAACATTGCAGAAGCTGCAACAAGGTCAGTTGTCTATGTCTAGCCTAATATGCTGTGGCCACAGTGATAGGGGTTTGAAACCTTTTCTTTAGAAAGGGTTTTGCAAGTGGAAGACACTTGTCATTCATCTGTTCATTATCAACTAAGTTCTGAGCATCTACTACGTGCCAGCAACTGTTCTAGGTGTTGTGGTTTGTTTTAGGTATCTCTTGCTGTACCACAAACCACCCCAACACCTAATAGCTTAAATCAACAATCTTTTATTATCTCCCATAATTTTTTTGGTTGACTGGATTCACCTCCGATGTTTTTCTTCATGTGATATTGGCAGTGGCTGAGTCATGTGGGTCCTCAACTGGGCTGAAACATCCATGGTGGCTCACTTGCATGGCTGGCAGTTGGCACTGGGTGTTGGCTGAGATCTTGGCTGACACTGTCAAATAGGACACCTCAGTTTTCTTCCATGTGTCCTCGCCATGTGGCTCGGGCTTCCATAGCAAAATTTCTGGGCTCTAAGAGGAAGGAAATGGAAGCTCATGGTCTGAATTCGGGAGTCCTAGATTCTAATGGTCAAAAGCCACACTATATTGGTCAGAACAGCCACAGGGCCAGCCTAGATACAAGGAAAGGTGAAATAAATTCCATATTTTGATGGAATGGAATGGAATGGAATGTACATACAATTAATGAAGGAATCAATTATGATGATCTTTGGGTAGTGTCTACCACAGCGAGCCCTATGGCCAAGATAATTAATGTCTCTCCCACATGCAAAGTTATACTCATTTCTCTTCCAAAAATCACACTCCATTATGGCATTGTTGCAAGAACCAGAGGCTTATTATGTAAATCAAGTCCAAATATGAAGAACTCTTTGAATGTGGTCCCTTTGATGCAGTTCCTAGGGTTCTTCGGATCTTTGGGCACAGAGATATTTGAGCTAAAAAGACATGTTACTTATACACCCAGCATACAGTGGTGAGAAAGGCGCAGGATAACCACCATACATATCCTCAATCCAAAATAAGGTGAGTACAAGTCTGCCAGAGAAGGAAGACAGGTAAGAGCATCTCACACAGAAAAAGTGTTGTGTAAAAAGAGAAGTCTGGGGACACTATGGTAGATTGAGTGGGGTGAAGCTGTTAGAATAAACCTGGAAGAGCAGGTTAGGACTTGTTCATGAAGGGCATGTAATGAGATGATATGGAGTCTGACCTTTATCATGGAGCTGATTTGGAATTAGTGGAAGTTTTCAAATAGGAGATTCCCTCTGTCCAATTGACTCTTAGAAAGATTAATTAGATGGTAGTATGGAGTCAGAACTGGGGAAGGGAATGTAGTCAAGACTTCAAAAATGGAGAAGGTTTCGAGAGGGACTTTTCCTATATTATAGGAAAGAGAAGATGAGGATATGAATGTAGGTGACATTAATGTTTTGTCTTTATGATACTAACTTTTCAGTAGAGAAAATATGAGGTTGTGATCTTGAATTAGGTAGAACCTAGTTTAAAACCTATTTTTGCCTCTACCTGGGTTTGTAACCTGGGAAAATAAACATTCCTCAATCTCTTGGCTTCAGTTTCTTCTTTGTAAATACGGGCATCTCCTTTTTGGTTTGTTGTGAGGCTTACATTGGTTAATGTACATAAAACAATTAGCATGAACCTGGCACAAAGTAAGTGCTCCATAGATATTGGGAGTGGTGATGGTGATGGTACTGATATCGTAGTATATACTATGTGACACAGATCCAAGTTAATTCTTCTCAGTCTTATTAAATGGTGTAGTGGAAATAGCTTGGGATTTGGAAACAGAAGGGGCTAAGGCTCAGCATTACCACTCACTGACAGTGTCATTTTGGAAAAGACAACTAACTTTTGTGAGCTCCAGTTTCCTTATCTACAAAATGGGGCTGCTGTCTTCATACAGGGCTGTTGAGAGGTTCTAGGTGGGATAAGTCATGTGAAAACCTTTTGTAAATGATAAGGCTCCAAACACGTAGAAAGTTGTTTTTCTCATTGTTCCTATAATTGCTATTCAGCATGATTCCATTCTTTGTATGTAATTTAAGTTCTGAGACTACCAAATTAGAATATTAAAAACCAAAAGAGGCAAATTTCACAAGCAAAGAAAGTAGCACCCAGCAAGCTCTGAAATCTCCTTCAAAGTCTTCATGGCTTCTGTGATAAAATGGTACATCTCCCGTCACAAGGGCTGCAGGGCTGCAGTCACGTTCCCACCCAGATAAGAAGAGGCGGATATGGTGGTCTTGGAAAACCAGACAGGGAGCAAAACAAATACAGGTTCTGCTTCCTGAGGTGCCTGGAGCTAGTGCCCTTGCTTTAAAAGTATACACTTGCACTATGTCTGTTCTCTAGATGCCATAGAAAGTGGTGCTAATGCAGAGAAATGCTATGCCAAGCTCACACTTTAATATTGGAGAATTTATTTGATACTAGCTACACCAGTAGTTTGCACACCAGGATGGCTGCCTAACACCTACTTGGGGGAGCTTATAAGTAATTTTATTCTCTCAACAAATATTTACTTGTCTCTTATATGGGCTAGGACTAACATGTACTCCAGACACAGGGATACAGTGGTGAACAAAACAAAGTTCTGGCTCACATGGAGCTTACATTTGAGTGTGGGGAGATAAGTGATAAACACATAAATATATAATATGTCAAATGGTTACAAGTGAAGAAGAATAAAGCAGGGGATGGGCCACAGAGGTGATGGGGATGGGATAGGTGCTCAGAAAAGCCCTCTCTGATAAGGTGACACATGAGAGCCCTGAAGGAAGTGAGAGAGGAAGGCATTTAGATATCTGGGGTATAACTGGACAAAGAGACATTATGCAGAAGGAATAGCATGTGCAAAGGTCCTGAGGTTGTAGTATGTTTGTTTTACTCTTTTTTTCTTTTTCAGGAGGCAGCAATGAGACCAGTGATAAAGATGAGTAAATTGGGATGGAGGGAGAGTTAAGAGCTGAGAGCAGGGAGCTGAGGGCTGGGTGCAGATTATGAGAGCCATTTAGGCCATAGAAAGGATTTAGGATCTTGCACTGAGTGAGATAGGAAGGCATTGAACATTTTGAGCAGATGAATGATATGATCTGACTTTGGTTTTTAAGTGATCACTCTGGCTGTCCTGTGGAAGAGCATAGACTTTGAGAGAGGGGGCAAAGATGGAAGCAAGGAGACTAGTATATCCCGGTCATATTTCAGGTGGGAGGTGACAGTCATCTCGACTAGGGGGCTGGTGGTGGAGATGACCTAACTGTGTATATTTTTACTGTCTCCCCCTTCCACTCAAGTTCCAATTCAGTAGATTTAGAATGGGGACCAGGAATCTGTATTTTTCAAAAAGTTCTCTAGATGAATCTTTGGCACAGCTGCGTTTCAAAACCAGTGACTTGGGATGAAAAAAAACCACATCTTTTCCTCTGAGGTCTGCCCCTTGCCTGCCCTGTTCTTACCTCCTCCTCTAGCACTGGGCTTCTGCCTCTAGGCCTCTTTTGCACAGCTCTGCTGCACTCATTTTTCCCTTCTTCTGTTCTCCCTGGTTATTTTCTGCTATTCTCATCCTGCCAAACCCCAGGCAGCTGCCCACTCACACCCTGGAGGTTAAACCTGCGCTGCCACTGGATTTCTCTTCCTCCAAAGCCTGTTCCTTTCATCTTGTCCTTTCCCTGCCAGAATCCTTCCAATGGTTCTGCTCTGCCTCCTAGGGAAAGTCTAGCCCCACGCCACCCTGCACTTTTACAATCTGGTCCCAATCATTCCGCCTGTGGGACCATCCCATTGTGCTTGCCCAAAATCACCCTCAGGAGGCCAAAATGATTTGTCTCCCTTCAGAAACAGCATGGAAGTTCCCATTTCTGCTTCTTTCTTCATACAATTTATTTCATCAGCTGGGCTGATCTCTTTCCTTTCTGCCTTACCAAATCCTATGCATCTTGAAAGGCATGGCACAAATTTTTATTAAAAACTTATTTTAGAAATGTTTGGATGGCTAATATAATACATGCACAGAATTCAAAATCTAAAGGGTTAAAAAAGGATATTGCGATGGTTTGAATGTGTCACCCACAGGTCATGTGTTGGAAACTTGACCTCCAAGTCCGTGTGGGGAAGTGGGTCCTAATGGGAGGTGATTGGGTCGTGGGGACACCGCCCTCATGAACGGATTGATGCCATCAACATGGAAGTGGGTTCATTACCTCGCGAGTGGATTCCTTATAAAAGGATGAGTTTAGCCACCTCTTGCTCTCTCTATTGCCCTCTCTTTGCCCTTCCACCATGGATGATGCAGTAAGAAGGCCCTATCCAAACTCAGCCCCTCAATCTTGGACTTCCCAGCCCACACATTTCTGTTTATTATAAATTACCCAGTCTCAGATATTGTGTTATAGCAGCACAAAACAGACTAAGACAGATACACATTTAAAAGTGATTCCTGGAACCCACACTGCCAGCCAACCAGTTTTCCACCTTAGAGGATAATCAGATGTGTGTGTGCATATGTATACCTTGTATTTATAAATACCTTGTATTTACACAATACACACACAAACACACCCCCTCACACAAGAATATTCTTTTCTTAAAAACTAATGGTATCGATGTCATTCTGCTTTTACTTTTTTCACCAAAGATATTCGTGATCATTATTCCATACCAACACACAGAGAACAAATTCTTTTTCCCCCCCATTTTCTGAACTTAAACTTTTATTTATTTCTGTTGCATCACCAAATGATCTCAATTTGAGGTAATTTTTTTTATTGTGGTAAAATATACATAACATAAAATTTGCCATTTTAACCATTTTTAAGTGTGCTGTTCAGTGGCACACTGAATGAAGGACATTTATATTGTTGTGCAACCATCACTATCCTTTCCAGAACTTTTTCATATTCTTAAACTGAGACTCCGTACCCTTTAAATACCAGCTCCCCATTTCCTCCTTCCCCCAGTCTCTGGCAACTGTCATTCTACCTTCTGTCTGTATGAATTTGACCACTCTAAGTACCTCATATAAGTGGAGTCATATAGTGTTTGTCATTTTGTGACTTTTAGTTCACTTAGCATAATGTCTTCAAAGTTCATCCATATTGTAAACATGTATGAGAATTTTCTTCTTTTTAAGGCTGAATAATATTCCATGTGTGTATATAGTACATTTTATTTATCCATTCATCTGTCAGTGGACACTGGTTGCTTCCACCTTTTGGCTCTTGTGAATAATGCTGCCATAAACACAGATGTATAAGTTCTCAGTTCTTCTGGGTATATACCCAGAAGTGGAATTGCTGGATCATATGGCAATTCTATGTTTAATTTTCTGAGAAACTGCCATATCCATTTTCTACCATGCTTTATTCTTGTTAATGGCTGTTTTACATTATATTGTAAGAATATATCATAATTTATTTAACTAGTCTTATATTAATGGATGTTTAGAATGTTTCCAGTCTCTTCCCGTACAAATGTTACAAGAGAATGTCTTGGAAATATTTGTTTATGTATGTAGAGAAGTATATCTGTGAGATAAATCCTTTATAAATTGCTGGGCCAGAGAAAAGAGAATATGTGAGTTTTTAATTTTGATAGACATTGACAAATTTTTCTCCAGTTAAATTTCCACTAGTAATGTAGGGAGGAATTAGCCACACCTGAAGCCTAGGTTTAGGAAATTGACTTTTATTGCACTTAGTCTCATAGTAAATAGGTTTTGTTTGCACTAGTTATTTATGCCTGGTGATGCTCAGATAATTAGGTTCTCCAGGAGAGTCGAACCTAGGGTAGGGATGCCCATGAGAATATAAAATCCCGCATCAAAAAATGGCAAAGATGAGTTTTTTCATCCTTGACAGTGTTCTCATTTCAAGCAGATGATATTATTAGCAGCTGAATGTTCTTATGGGGCCGTGAGGAGATGAAAGTCTATACCTCCATCTGGGAGTTTGTTATATTGTTCCTGCTTTGATCTCTGTAGTTTTCCATGTTCTTTGCCATTATATAAACTTTCTGTTTTAAGTGTGTATTCGTTAGGATAGTCCAGGGGCTATGATAAAATCAGCCCCAAATTGTATGATGGCTCAAACAAACTAGAAGTTTATTTCTGCTCTCATAACAGTGCATGAGAATGGTTATTTGGTGAGACTGTCTTCCACGCAGTAATGTAGAAACCCAGGCTCCTTTCATCATATGCTGTCCTCCAGGGCCTCATCCTCACCTGCATCCATTCAGAGCAGTGTGACCTTCCACTAGTAATCTTTCAGAGAGTGGGGCTGCTTCCATCTGCGGCTCTGCCATCTCCTACAACTGTATCATCAGCTACACCTGCAAGCTGGAGGCAAGGGAGAGGACATGGAGCGGATGCTCCCACTTTTAAAAGGCCTTGATATGGAAGTTTCATACATCATTTCCTCTTACATTTTATTGGCATGAAGTAGGCACATGGCCACAACTAGTTGCAGGGAGAGGAATTTGGAAATTTAACGTTTATCTAAACAGTGGCCTCTCACCCACTGCTGTATTCCATAGAGGGGGCAGATAATTCGGTGGGCCTCTTGTCATCTTTGTCATAGTCTGTTGTCATCATTTCATCATTTACTCCAATGTTCTATTGTCATGAATACACAGTTTCAGGTCTGAATTTGGAATTTTATTTATTTATTTATTTATTTATTTATTTATTTATTTTTGAGACAGAGTCTCACTCTGTTGCCCGGGCTAGAGTGCCGTGGTATCAGCCTAGCTCACAGCAACCTCAAACTCCTGGGCTCAAGTGATCCTCCTGCCTCAGCCTACCAAGTAGCTGGGACTACAGGCATGCACCACCATGCCCGGCTAATTTTTTCTATGTATTTTTAGTTGGCCAATTAATTTCTTTCTATTTTTTAGTAGAGACGGGGGTCTTGCTCTTGCTCAGGCTGGTTTCGAACTGCTGACCTTGAGCGATGCTCCCGCCTCGGCCTCCCGGAGTGCTAGGATTACAGGCGTGAGCCACCACACCCGGCCTGAATTAGGAATTTTAAAAGACGCAGATCCTAATTTCTTCAGCTGTATCCTCTAGTTTAATAATTAACCTCAGCTGTGTCTAATTGGCAGTTCAAACTATTCAAGAGATTTCTAAATTCAATAGGTACTTTTTTTATTGTCTAGAAGTTCTATTTCTTTTTTCAAATCAGTTTGGTCATTTTTAAACTCTTGTTCTATTATCATTTCAATTCCCTCTTTTATTTCTTTACACATGTTAAGTGTTCTAATTTTATGTAAGAATACATATTCTAGTATGTTATTTCAGTATTTGTGATCTTTGTAGTCTTCAGTCCATTTGTTGCCTAGGCTGACTCTCATTCAGGATGGCTTATTTCCCTTGTGCCTGCCTGTGTGTAAACTTACTGAACTTGGAATTTTATTCTTTGGGGTCTGAATTAGGGCATTTCTCCCCAGAGGAACTGGGCTTGCTGAGAGATATCTAGGTGCCTGGCGACACTAACAACCTGGAACTATGTTAAAATACATTATTGGCTTGGATTTGTCTGGCCTTACAGGGGTGGATAGATTCTAGACCCAAACCTGTGAGAGGGTAACAACTTGTGGTTATGAATTTTTAAGGGAACTGTAAAACTTACATCTTAAGAAAATAAAATTTAGCAAAACAAGCAAGTTTTCTTATCATTTGCTTCTGTGAAACATCTTTTGTTTTCCAGTTAATCCTTCCACTGTGGGTATCATCTTTTGGGAGTCTTGATATAAAGATCTGATTCAATTTTCTCCACTTCGTGTAGGTTCTAGACTTTATCTCCATGTGAATGTTTAAAATTGAAACTCTAAGCCACCATGGTTGGAAAATACCACAGGACAGCCACTGGTTCACTTAATTTCATGGTTTTCTCCTTATTTTTGGCCTCCAGGGATGTCTTTTATTTTCGTACCCTCAGTAGTACAGGAAAGAGATTTTAAAATATTTTATTTCTCATTTTAGGAACGCATCAAAGATTTCTGAAAATTATTCCCAGGTATTAGGAAGATGCCTAAATATCATGAGCATGAAATTACAACTTTAAAATGTATTAGAATACAGAATGTTTTGTTGTCTTTCACCAGTGTTCCTGTGGAATCCTAAAAATGTAAAAATATGAAACTACAAAAATAGTTCTATTTGAGCTTATAATGTAAATTTTCAGTTAACTTTTTTGAGTTTTCTGGGTGAGCAACCATATCACATCTATAAATACTCATATTTTTACCTCCCACTTTAGTTTACATTTTTGGAAATTTTGTAGCTTTCTCCTTTTCAGTTTCATTTGTGACGATCTCCAGAACAATGTAAAGTGATAGTTACAAAGGATATCCTTGTCTTCTTTCTGTCTTTGTTTCTTTCTTTCTGTCTTTAATAGAAATACATCTAGGGTTTCCCTGTTAAGCAAGACACTGTAGTTGAGGTCATACTTTATCAGGTTTAGGAAGCGCGTGTGTATTTGTGTGTGTGCGTGTGTGTGTTTTGTTGTTGTTTTGTTTTGTTTTTTTGAGACAGGGTCTTGCTCTATCATCTGGGCTACAGTGCAGTAGCATGATCACAGTTCACTGCAACTTCAAATCCCTGGGCTCAAGTGATCTTCCCGCCTCAGCCTCCCAGGTAGCTGGGACTACAAACGCGTGCCACCGCTCAGGGCTAATTTTTCCATTTTTTGTAGAGACAGGATCTCACTCTTGCTTAGGCTGGTCTTGAACACCTGGCCTCAAGAGATCCTCCCTCTTTGGCCTCCCAAAGTGCTAGGATTACAGTCATGAGCCACCATCCTGGGCCATGTATGTATTTTTATTCAGAGCTTTTTGTGTAATCAAGAATGTTTAAATTTTGTAAAAGCCTTTTCAACATCTATGGCACTGATTATATGATTTTTCTTTTTGATCTATTAATATGATGAATTATGTTAATAGATTTGCTATTACTAAGCAATCTTTATACTCCCGAAATAAATCCCATGTGTTCATTATGTATTTTTTTTCTTCTTATGGACTGGTGAATTGTTTGCACTGATATTAATTCTTTTGCTATATGTCTAGGGTTTCCCCATCAAGCAAGGTGTTATAGGTTGAGATCATATTGCATTGTGATTAGGAATTCCCTGGGTGATCACTGAGGACTCTCTACCCTGACTGGTCAGAGCTCTTATTTTTTTACACCTTGTGCAAGCTCTGGGGAATTTTATGTTTATAACTCCTTGGTTCTTTTTTTGCTTTGCCTTGTGAAATTTCACTCTATGCATGCATAACCCAGTGTTCTCATCAAAGGCTCAAGCAGACCCCTCCGCACTTTTCTGAGTCTTGTCTTCATAGATCCCTACCATCCATATCCTGGCCCACAGCTTCCAGCTGCCTCAGCAGCCCCAAACTCTAATTTCCATATCTTCCTTTCAGTGAGGCTACCAGGCTCTGTTTGACTCCTCCTACCTGAAACTGTGACCCAGAAATTAATTTCTGGCAAAAAACTGGGGTCAGTATAGGGCCCAGTTATTTGTTTATTTTCTCTCATGGATCATTGTCTTGTGCTACCTTGTCTGGTGTTTGAAAACAGCTGTTTCATATATTTTGTTCAGTTTTATAACCAAGAAAGGTTAAGTCTAGTCCTTGTTACTCTACCATGATTGGAAGCAGAAGCTTTTGCCTTGGATTTTTAACTATAGCTCCTTTTACTTACTTTTTTATTGGTTGCCCTAAAGATTATACTATGCATCTTTAACTTATAATGTTCTTATACTTTATGCTGAATTACTTTAGAAAAATACCTTGCAATAGTATAGTTGCATTTCCCCACATCTTTTTTGCTATTTTTATCATTTAATTGTACCTATTTAAATTTTTTGAGATGATTCACATCCCATAAAATTCACCCTTTTAAAGTATACAATTCAGTGGTTTTTTATTATATTCACAAAGTTGTGTAACTAGAACATTTCATCAGAACATTTTCATCACCCCCAAAATAAACCCCAATACCCATTAGCATTCATGCTCCATTCCTCCTTTCCCTGAGCCCCTGGCAACCACGAATCTATATTCTGTCTCTATGTATTTGCATCTTTTGGACATTTCACATAAATAGGATCATATAATAGCTACCTAAAATTTAAACCTGAGCAATACTATGCTATAATTTTTGCTTTAAGCAGTCAAATGTCTTTTACATAAATTAAGAGACAAGGAGGGAAAATATATAGTTTTTGAAGCATCTCGGTGGAAGACCAACAGCTTAGGCCGCACCAGAGCCCCACAGCCAACAACTTCTATAGTTTTGATATTCACCCATATGGTGCCATCTTGGTGCTCTTCACTCTTTCCAGTAGATCCAAATTAGTCTATGGTGTCATATCCTTTTACTCTGAAGAGCTTCCTTTAGCATTTCTTGTAGTTTTCCCTTCCCTGTTTCAGATCTTGTGCCAAACAGGGATCTTGGGAGCCTCTGTTATGTCCCATGTCCATTACTTGAGAAATTGAGTTTTTCAAGGAATTTGTCCATTTTTCTAAGTTATTGAATTTATTGGAATAAAGTTGTTCATATTACTCCCTTACTATACTTCTGATGTCATGGCTTCTGTAGTGATATTCCCTCATAGAATCCTGATATTGGTAATTTGTATTTTCTCTAGTTGTCTCTTGATTGGGTTTGCTAGAGGTTTATCAATTGTGGTCTCTTCAAGGAGCCAATTTTTTATTTTATTAATTTTCTGTATTGTCTGCTTTACCGTTTCCTTGATTTCTGTTGTTTATCTTTTCATTTAATACATATTTTGGGTTTACTTTTTGTAGTGTCTCTAAGGTGTCAAGTTATGTCATTGATTTTAAACATTTCTTTTTTCTCTCATATAAGCATTTAAAGTTATAACTTTGCCTTTATTATAGCTTTAGTTGCAGCCCACAAATTTTGATGTGTTATATTTTATTATCATTCTGTTTAAAATGTTTTCTAATCTTTGTAATTTTTTCTTTGATCTATAGGCTATTTACAAGTATATAAACAATATATTACTTAATTTTGAAATATTTGGGGCTTGTCTAGCTATCACTGAGGTCTTTCCATTTTGCCTTTCCCAGCTCTGAGTCTTATAACATGTGATCCCTGCAGGGCCTTGCAGAATCTTGCCTTGTAGCCTTACTATGCTAGGCTGACTACTGAGGTGGCCCTTGGTGGTGTTCGTACCCTTACATAATCCTCTCCCTTTGAGTCTGGGCTGGAATTAATGACTTGCATCTAACCAATAGAATACAACAAAGACAATGTCATGCTGCTTGTGTGATTAGGTTACAAAATATCATGACTTTGTCTTTCCAGCAGGCTTGCTGGCTTTGATGAGCAAGCTGTCATGTTGGAGAGGCCCAAGTGGCAAGGAACTGAGGGCAGCCTCAAGCTAACAGCCAACGAGGAATGAGCCTTTAGTCCAACAGCCCTCAAGGGACTGAATCTTGACAATGACCAGTTCAGTGAATTTGGAAGTGGATTGTCCTCAGTTGAGGCTTCAGGTGACACCTCAGCCCTAGCTGATGGCAGCCTTGTAGAAATCCCAGGGAGAGGACCCAGGTAAGCCATCAGTGGATTCCTGAGACACAGAAATTTTGAGGTAATAAATGTGTGTTATTTTAAGCTGCTAAGTTTTGGATAATTTGTTGAGCAGCACTGGATAACTAAGGAGATGCAGTGAGTTCTTATACCTGGGGCCCTTCCAGTGTTCAGTTCCCTCTTCTTAGGTATTCTGCCCTGGAGATTTTAATAGCTTTAGTAGCTCAGAACTCTGATCTCTGTGCATGTTTGGATGTTTTAGAGGCAAGGATTGAGTTATAATCTTCTTTGTATCCTGCACAGAGCATAAGTTAATATCAAATTTCTAGTGAATGTTCCTTTAGTATTTGTTGATTGACATATTTTCCAACTTGAACTGCCCCTGATACAGCCTTGATTATGGGAGGTGTGAGAGCCTTTGCTGGGCTCCCCAAGTTGAAGCCCCAGGCCTTCATGGACCCCCCCACCCTAACCCCCAGCTCAACTCCTATTTCCAGACCTAGATGGACTGCCACCTTGCAGGATGTGGAATCTGGCTTCCTCAGTGGCCATCAGGGGGCTGGATGACACAGCCTGGCAGTGCAGGAGAATCAGCTGCCCATTGGGTACACCTGAACCAATAGGAAATTGGAGCTGGGCATGAGCTGGGCAAATAAATCCCATTTCCTTTCTTCCTTCTACAGAAGGTACACTTCTTCTTGGTAGCCCTTCCAGAAAAGTCCCATAGTCTCAGCAAAGGAACCCACTCAATGACCTGGTATATCTCTTTGTGATTCATTGTAAAGAAATAGCCAGCACAGGAATGAATCTCACAGCCTTGCTTTACACCTGTCTTTGTCACGCTCCCACTTTTCTTTGCCCTTAATTCCTCCTAGGGTCGCACCTCTCAAAGAAAGCATCTGTACCTTAATCCTTGCCTCTGGCTCACCTTCTGGAGCACCTGGGCTAAGAGAGATGGCACTCACAGTTTATTTTTGCTGTCTGTGTACATATCAATTAGCAACTTTTGAGGAATATACTTCAGCAGAATAAACAGAACTATGACTCAGCTTTGATAATTCACATAGCCAATTTCACATATTATCATGTGTCATGTTTTGTCATGTTTTGAATGTCCTCCCCGAGTTTCTCAAACTCTATGCTAATGGCAGTGGGTGTTAATACTGACTGATTTAGGAAAGAATCAATTTGAAGGAAACTTGAGTAAACATGGAGTTTTCAGTTTGCTCCTAGATTTCATAATGCCTGGACAGAGGGAGCTAAAATACTTTTTTTTTTCCTTGAGACAGTCTCACTCTGTCACCTGGGCTAGAGTACAGTGGCAGCATCATAGCTCACTGCAACCTCAAACTCCTGGGCTCAAGGAGTTCTCTTGCCTCAGCCTCCAGAGTAGCTGGGACTACAAGCACTCCACCACACCTGGCTAATTTTTCTATGTTTAGTAGAGACTGAGTCTTGCTCTTGTTCAGGCTGGTCTCAAACTCTTGAGCTCAAGCAATCCTCCTGCTTTGGCCTCCCAGAGTGCTAGGATTACAGTAAAATACTTTTTAAAAATAGACAATCTTACCAGGTGAAATTCTATTATGGTCCAGGAGAAGCTTTTGCCTGCATGCCATATCACCATCCTGTCAGGCTTCTTGCAGTTTTTGCCACTGCTCTTCAGTAGAGCAAAAATATGAAGGGCTTTGTTGAAAGAGCAACCCACAGGCAAAGAAAGGCAGAGCCCACTCCCTTCTCTAACCAGTTCTGATTTCTGGCAGCACACTGGGTAGGAGTCAAAACTCAGAAATGTTGTAGGGTTTTTTTTCCCCCTTCAATCAATGGAAGCTCACAAATAAAATAATTGCATGTACGTGCTTTTCCCTCTCCTTCCACAATACTACATGCAGTCAGATGAAAGCGTTTCTTCCTAAGCCTCTATCTTTGTGTAAATTAGGTGCAATTTGTTTTCTCTTTTTCTTCAAAGCTTGATAAATATAGCCAGAACAAAAAGACCATTAAAAAAGCAGACCTTAAACATTGAGAAAAAGTGAATCTCTTTTAATGGTTTTTATTATTTCAGAGCAGCAAATTATAGACACTTTCATTAGTATCTGTAGAATTTAAGTGTGTCTGGGAGGGTGGCAGTAAACAAGTTTCTTCCCAACTCTCATTTCCTTGCATTCACTGTGCCTACACCATGGTTTAATGGAGCTCACCATAGTCTGGAGGTGCCCCCGTGGTATGGCAATCAAGTGATTCCGTGGTGGTTTCGGTGGTTGTTAAAGGAGCTCTGACCCCCATGTTTGGGAGACATCATTGGACATCAAAAGGAGGCCTCTAATTTAGCTTGAGGATGGGATAGGGTTGAGGAAAAATTAAGGGGGCACCTTTCCAGCGTTTAACATCATTAAGCTAATTCTTAGAGGCTGAGTGGGAGTTAGCCATGTGAATACATGGGATGAGGGAGTTCTAGGAATGTAAAAAGATGTTCTAAAATGATTTTTTAGACCATGGTGTATAATCTTTCTTTGCATACTGATCTCTTACTTTGCCTCAGAGAAGCTTTCTCTGGATGGTAATGGAGATACACATATAATAAGAATAAAATACAAGACAAGCTGTATTACTCCAGAGCTAAATAAATATGTAAATAAATAAAATAAAGCTTTGTTATGTTATCATCTCCTAAATAGTTTCTTACTCAACTAGCCTCCTCACAACCTAAAAATATGTTCAAGTCATCCCTATGCTGAGACAGAAACCTGTATATAGCAGTTAGGACTCTTTCAGGTCAAAACTGAGGTTGAGACAGAAAACTCAGCTCTAACTGACTGGACCAAAAAGAGAATTTGTGAATATTGTCAAAGGTCTAGGGTGAGTCTAGCCACAGGGACAGCCCAGTGCAGTGGCTCGGATAATGTCACAAGGACCTGGTTTCTCCCCATCTCATAGCTCTGACTTCTGCTGTGTATGTTTCATTCTCCACTAGGGTCTCTTCTTACGGGGCAAGATACCTGCAGAACTCAGAAGTGCTTCTCAGTTCAAATGCTCCTCCCTGCAAAAAAAAAAAAGAGTGCCTGTTTTCCTGATAGTTCAGATGGAAATCTCAGAATTGGGTCTAGTTGCCTTAGATTTCAAGGGATTGGGTTATTTTCCCATCCATGCCAATTCTTGGGTTATTTGCCCAAAAACTATTGCAAGGAAGATGCTAGTGATACCCACTGTGTTGAACGAAGTCTAGGTCACATGTCCACTCATGGCCAACTTGAAATGTATGGGATGAAAGTAAAGAAGGTGTAGTATCTCCATAGCAATGATTTTAGGATTGTTACCAGAAGAAGAGGGGAGGTAGAGGCTGGGTGGCCAAAACAATCTGTGTTGTGTATTGTTTTGCCTGTGTTGCCTTCTCATCAAGCTACTGCTCTGCTGATCTTACTAGTTGTGTGCCTTAGTAAGTAATCTTTCTAAGCCTCAGTTTCTCCATTGAAGAAATGAGGATAATAGTACCTTCCAGGGTTGCTGTACGGACGCAATAAAGTAATGTATATATAGAACCTAGCAAACCTCTCAGCCCACAGGAAGCTCTTGGTAAAGACTAGTTCCTTTGCTTTCTCAATCTCTTTATTCCTTCATGTTGCTGCTAAAGTTTTGCCTACATCCACTCTGTAATTTCTCACCTCATTCAGCTCTTGATCCAACATTATCCAAATTCTGCCTTAACCACTCTACTGGAAGACCCTTGGACAAATCAGCTCTTCATAGGCCTCATCTTATTTGGTCTCTCTGCAGCACCTAAGACTCCTGACCACCTCCTCCTATGTGAACCTCTCTCCTCCCTTTGCATCTGTCCCCTCTCCCCCTCCGACTGGGCTGTTCCAGTCCCATCAGCTCCCTCTTCTCTCTCAGCTCACCTTTTCAGCACCTGCGACCCCACATTCTAGCCTTGGTTCCCATATTTTCACTCTATGTGTTCCCTCTGGGGTCTCTCACCTACTGCCATAGTTGAGTCCATTGTTTATTTGCTGTCTCCTTTGGAATCTGAAACTCCACCTCAGACCTTTTCTTTAGAGTTCCTGACACAAATATCTGTTTGATAAATTAAGTACTCACCATGTCAGGCACTGTGCTAGGATACATTTGTCTTTAAGACAGATTTGGCCCTTGTGCAGCCCCTCCCACAATGGACCAGGGTTGGCCTGTGGAATCAATAGGATATGGCAGAAGTAAACATATGCCACTTTCTAGGGTAGGTTATAAAAGACACTGCGGCTTCCATCTCCACTGCATACTCTCTCAGATCACTCACTCTGGGGAAAGGCAGGCAGCCCTGTGGGGAGCTGAGAAAACAAAGCCTCCTTCCACCAGCTGCATGGGAAAACTTGGAAGCAGGTCCATCCACCCCAGTCATGTCTTCAGGCCGTAACCAGGGCCGACAGCTTGACTGTAACTTTGCGAGAGATCCCAAGCCAGAACCACCACATGCATTGCTCTTGGATTCCTGTAACTGTGTGAGATAATAAATGTTTGTTGTTTTAAGCTGCTGAGCTTTGGGTTACTTTATCATACAGGAATAAATAACTAACACAGACTTTAAGAAGTTTATAGTCCAGTGAGAAAAATACCAAGGGGTGGGGAACCTGCAACCTTAAGGTGAAATGTGGCCTTTAGGTCCTTAAGTGAGGCCTTTTAACAGAATGCAAATTTTACAGAACAAATCCGTCTATTAAGAGGGGTGCCACAGAGGAAGATGAAGCTTTTCTTGCCTCCTTTGGTGCCTAAAAAGGAATAATCTTGAAATCAGAAGGCTGCAGGTGCCTCAGATTTGACACATGCAAAGGGGAAATCGTTGTCTTCCCTCCCGAACCTCTTATTCTTCAGTTGTGTCCCCAGCTGCTGTCCTTCAGACTTCCTTTTCTCTCTCCATCCAACATTTAGTCTCAGAGCTTCTGAATATCTCTGAATTCACTTTCTTATTCCTATTCCCGCTGCCATCGCTGTGTTTTGAGTCTTCGCTGTCTTTGTTTTAGCTGTTTCTTACTCTCAAGTGGCCTCCTGGCTCCCAGTTTTTCCACGCTTTAATCCTTTCTCCATTTTAAGGACCTAGTTTTAGAAATCCAGTTCCATTGATATCAGTTTCTGAATAAAAAGAGAAATCCTTGTTACCAGAAACATTCTAGTTAGACTTAAGTCAATTCAACTTTTAAAACTTGGGATCGCATTGAACCTGGGAGGATTTAACATATTTGCAGTGTGGAGTCTTCTTATACAGGAAAATAGTTTATGTCTTACACTCCCAAAGAGTTGATGATCTAATAAAAACATAAGGTTAATACTCATGCAACTGATGGTTCAAAATCATTTTTCCATTCAGTGAATATTGAGCATTCACTATATCTAAATCTCACTACAAGATAGGGAGTAGTTTTACCGTATAATGTGAGAGACTGGCTTTGAGAATTATCGACATTTCAGAGGGAGTGAGCTGAAGTGACACTTGGCTGTTGCAAAATGAGAGATCTGGATAGATGGAGGGACAACGGGAGGGAAGGAGTGAGGGTTCGGGTACAGAAGCTAGGCTACCAGGAATGTTTGTGGAGACCCATGTGTTGGGAATGAAAGCCACGCAGTGAAGGTAGGTCTTGCTACCTAGAAGGGAATCATATTTTGAAGGATCTTGCTAATTAGATACTAGAAATCTATTCATTTAGTTTTTCATTTTTTCCAAAGATGATTTTTTATTAATAAACCTGTTAACAACTTTAATTAGACATAATTGACTTATAATAAACTGCACTTATTCAAAGTGTGCAGTTTGAGAAGTTTTGACATATTTCTATACCTGTGAAATCATCTCAATCAAAGTAGTGAACATATTCATCATTTTCCGAAATCTTCTCGTGCCTTTTTACGGTTCCTCTTTCCTGCTCCTCCCACCCATCTCCAGGGAAGCACTGGTCTACTTTCTGCCACCATAGATTAGTTTTAATTTTCTAGTATTTTACGTAAATGTGCTGTCTTTTTTTTTTTTTTGATGGTGTGCCTTCTTTCATTCAGTATGATTTTGAGATTCATCTATGTCGCGTGCATGTATCAGTAGTTTGTTTTTATTGTGAAGTTATATTCCATTGTGTGAATATACCATACTTTATCCATTCACCTGTTTGTAGTCACTTGGGTCACTCTGAGTTTTTGGATATTACATGTAAAACTGCTATGAACATTCATGTATAAGTCCTTGTGTGGACACGTGCTTTCATTTTTCTTGAGTAAGTACTTTGGAATAAAAAGTCTGGGTCATATAACTGGGATATGTTTAACATTTTAAGAAATTGTCAAATTGTTGACAAAGCAGTTGTATCATTTTGTAATCCCTATCAGCAATGAATGAGAGTTCATGTTGATCTATATCCTCACCAACATTTGATATGTTCAATATTATTAATTTTAGCCATTTTAATGGGTATGTAGTTGTATCTAATTATATGTGATTTTGGTTTGCATTTTTGTAATAACTAATGATATCAAATATCTTGTATCTTATTTACCTTACATATATCTCCTTTGGTGAAATGCCTATCCAGCTGTTTTATCCATATTTTCAATGGAGTTTCTTTTTATTGAAGTGTAATGGTTCTAGATACAAGCCCTTTGCCAGATATTTGCAAATATTTCCACCATGGTACATCTTTTTCCATTCTTTACTTTTTTAAAAAATATAGTTTTTAGAACAGTATTAAATTTACAGAAAAATTGAGAAGATAGTAGAGATACTTCACATATATCCCTCACCCAGTTCCCTTATTATTAACATCTTACATTATTATAATACATTTGTTGCAATTAATAAACCAGTACTGACACATTATTAACTAAAGTTTATAATTCATTCAGACAGCCTTAGCTTTTGCCTAATGTCCCCTTTTGGTACCAAGATCTCATTTAGGACACCCTGTTACGTGTAGTTGTCACGTCTCCTTAAGTTCCTCTTGCCTATGACAGATTCCTTTCCTTTTTTTTTTATAACCTTGGCAGTTTTGAGATTTACTGGTCATGTATTTTATAGGATGTCCCTTGTTATGGGCTGAATTGTGTCCCTCCAAAATTCATATGTGGATGTTCTAACCCCTGGTACCTCAGAATGTGACTGTATTTGGTGATAAAGATAAAGAGATACTTAAGCTTAAACAAAGCCATTAGTGTGGGCCCTGATCCAATACAACTGGTGTCCTTATAGGAAGTGATAAGGACACAGACACATGTAGAGGGAAAAACATGCAAAGATACAAGAGAAGACGGCCATCTATAAACCAAGAAGAGAGGCCTCAGAAGAAATGAGTCCTGCCAACACATTGATCTGAAGCTTTGAATATGTTTTTTCTTACAGTTTAGCACGGCTTGTTTTTGTTGAAAGCCAGACATGATGTATTGGGTAATAGGATCTCAGGGCAGTAAGTTTTAATGTGAAGTTTTATTTTAATATTTGCTGAATCTGTAAGGGCCAGAGACTTCAGTTTCTTCTAGTGTCCTTGTTTTGTCTCCACTGTTGTCTTCCGATCTCCTAAAGAACCCCTTCTCTGTACGAGTCTTTACCTTGCAGGTCTTTAACTGTAATCCACTCTTATTTTACTGGAACCCTGTTGATAAGGCGGTAAGGTGTGAGGCCAGCAGGCATTCTGTAATTTTTTTTGCGGGGGAGGGGGAGACAGGGTCTTGCTATGTTGCCCAGGCTGGACTTGAACTCCTGGGCTCAAGAGATCCTCCTGCCTCAGGCTCCCAAGTAGCTGGAGATACAGGCAGGAGCCACTGTGTGGCTCCAATAATCTTATGATTAAATTGCAGTCTTTTAGTGAGCCTGTGTCCCTGGGCTGTGGCCTTCAAAAGTTTCTTGGCTGTCCCCTCTCCCCTTCAATGAGAAAAGGCCACAGGGCTGTAGTTGAGTGACTGCCCTGTCCCGGGTCAGATAAGGCTCTAGTAAAGTCTTTTCTCCATGTTCTGTCTCCAGCAGCTTCTGCTTTTGGTGAGTTTTCCTTGGCTGTAATGTGCTTCTGTCTCTTGATTTTGGGGTGATGGTTTGCCGGGCAACCTCAGTTCTTTGATGGGTCCAAAAAGGGTCATTGATTTTCAGTTCGTTCCATTTTTTTCTTGTTGTAAAGGCAGGAGTGATGACTTCCAAGTTCTTTACATGTGAGAGCTAAAACCGCTCCATCCTTCTCTTGTAACGTCTCTACATCATTATATTAAAATGAGTTCCTTGTAAAGAAAATGCAGTTGGTGCTTATTTTTTATCCAACCTGATAATTTCTGGCTTTTAAATTAGTGTGCTTAAACAATTTGCATTTATTATAATTACTGATATGATTGAGTTTAGTTCTACCATTTTATTATTTGTTTTCTGTTTCTCCATTGCTCCTTTCTGCCTTCTTTTGGAGTTTTTGAAAGTTTTTAGTATTCCATTTAAATTATCTATTGGCTTTTTCACTATATCTTTTTGTACCATTTTTTTAACTGCTTGTTCTAGGAATTACAATATACATTCCTAACCTTTTGTGGCCTAATAAGAGTTAGCATTTTATCACTTGAAGTAAAATATAGAGACTTTTGAATCTTATAGACCTCTTTATTCTTTACCCTTTATAATTTTCATATGTATTAATATACATTCATTGAAAACCCCACCAGATAGTGTTATAATTTTTGCTTACAACAGTCATGCATGTTTTTAAAACTTATAAGGAGAAAAATTGTTTATTATTATTTTTAAAAATGTGTATAAATTTAAGGGGTACAAGCGCAGTTTTGTTATATGGATATATTGCATGTCATAAATGTAACCTGATTTAAATCACACAATCTGAAATTCAACATTTCCTTTCTCTGTCCTTTTCCTACTTTCTAAGCTTTGTGGAAACAGAGTTTATCCTGTCATTATTCAAACCTTTACTGTTCCTGTTTCCTATTTCCTGCAACATCTAAACTAAATAGCCCCTCTCTCATAACATTGTTGATGGGAATGTAAATTTGTACAGTCTCTTTTGAGGGCAATTTTAACTATACTTATCCTATTTTTAAAGTGTATAATCCTTTTGATCCAGCAATTCTAATTCCATAAATTTATCCTCCAGGTATACTATGGTCTGAATGTTGATGTTCTCCTCTCCTGCCAAATTGATACGCTAAAATCCTAATCCCCAAAGTGATGGCATTAGAAGATGGGTCTTTTGAGAGGTGATTAGGTCAAGAGGATGGAGCCCTAATGAATGGGATTAATGCCTTTATAAAAGGAACTCTAGAGAGACCTCTTGCCCTTTCCATCATAAGAGGACACAGCAAGAAGGTGCTGTCTATGAACCAGGAAACTGGTCCTCACTAGCCACCAAATTTGACAGGACTTTGATCTCAGACTTCCCAGGGTCCAGAACTGTAAGAAGTACATTTCTGTTGTTTATAAACTACCCAGTCTATGGTATTTTGTTATAGCATTCCAGAAGGACTAATAGAAGGTATTGTCGTGTATGTGCCCTAAGATGTACACACAAAAATGTTCATTACAGCATTGCTTATAATAGCAGAGGGCTGAAAACTCATTTAAATATCCATTAATCAGGAACTAGTTAAATAAACCATATTACAGGCATACAATGAAAAATTCTGCAGCCATAAGAAAATAAAGAAATAGAACTATCTGCACTTATATGGAAACATCGCCAGACATATTGTTAAGCATAACAAAGTAGGGGCTGCAGAATGTTGTGTACAGTATTCTCTCATACATATGCTAACACATGCATAGGATATTTCTGGAACACTTTATAAAAAACTGGTGTTACTCCTGGAAGGCTCAACATGAAAAGGCAATCACCTCCTCACGTGATTATTAGGCTGAACAAAATAAATGCAAAAGAAGCAATCCTCCGTGCAGCCAGACAAAAACAACAAATAAACTTCAAAGGCAGGCCTATCAGATTAACTGCAGATTTCTCAGCTGAAACCCTACAAGCCAGAAGG
>CAUYRT010051152.1:0-87312 GCA_963574885.1 Lepilemur ruficaudatus
ATTCAAAATTAAAAGAGATTGGATCCAAAATCCACTCTCTACCCCAACACACACACACACACACACACACACACACACACACACACACACACACACACACACACACACACCCTAGTTGGGAATTACTGAATGTGATAAAAGTTGTTCCTGACGTCTGTAAATAGTACAGAGGCGGAAAATTCCCACATCTGAGCCTTGAAAGTAGAGATTTGGACTTTGGATCTTTGGATCTTAGATTGGAAAAGGCTGGTGGCATTTTCCTATTTTGTTTTCTTTAAATCTGTGGAAAGTTCCTGATATTTCTCAATGTTTATTCTAGGGCAGAATGACCCACCAGTCTTTACACTTCTTAACTGTTAAGGGTCCTTGACCACAGCCATGCACCATCCTCTGTAGCCAGCATCAGTGGGGTCATTGGCCTTTGGAATGGACTTTCTTTTCACAGAGATCATCACCTTACTAATATCTTGTTAATACAACCCCTCGATATACTCCAGGAGTCACATGTATACTTACAAGGAAATTGATGATATTGGTTACTTTCTTCTTATTGGCCTAGTGATTATGAATGGCTTCATGGGAAAAATAAAAAAAAAAATTGCTGAACTGGCTTCCCTAGGCTTTTCTGATCTATCTCTGATTTAAATATCCGTATGGCCTGTAAAACTTTTGTGAACATAGTATTCAGAGTCTAGTATGTTTCTTACTTTTTAATGTATTTTTTAATTTTTCCTTTTTGTTTTTTTTTTCTTTACCACACTCTCAGGATGTAAATGTTTCTTGATACTGGAGGAAAATCAAGAATTTAATCTACATGGCTATCTTCAACTTACTGTTAAAAACCTAAAAAGCCCAGGAGTTACCCTTGATTCCTCCCTTTGCCCAAACACTCTCACATTTAATTAATCTGTCTGTTAGCCCTGCCTTCAAAATTCATTTCAAGCCTAATGGTCTCCATCCCAGGTCAAGCCACCATCCCCTCCCGTCTCAAGCCTAACAGCCTCCTCACTGGTCTCTCCACACTCCGTCTTTCCTACCCACAATCTTCCACCCTCCCCCTCAGCACACACATGGCCTTTGCTCCACACCACAGAAGCTACCCTTCACAATGTAAGTGGATCGTCTCTTTCCTGCTCACACCTCCCCTCCCATCATACTTGGAATAAAGTCCAAACTCCGTTTTGTAAGGGACTTGGCCCTCTATGGTCTGTCCTCACCAAATTTACCCACCATTGTTCCCTTGTTTAATCTGCTCCAGAAATACTGGCCTTCTTACTGTTTCTAGAAAATACCAACTAATCTTACCTAAGGGCCTTTGCACTTACTGTTCCAGAAATCTGAAAGGTGCTTCCACCAGAACTTCACATGACTTGTACCTTCATTTCTGGTGTCTGCTGGAATATTACCCCTTCAGAAAGAGGCCTTTCTTGACTACACTTACCTAAAACTTTCCTTCTTCAGCATCACTTTACTCCCTAACTCTGCTTTATTTTTCTCCATTGGCATATCATTCTCTGAAATTATGCTTTGTTTACTGATCTGCTCATATTCCGCTACAGTGGAAGCTCCCTGAGCAGAGACTATGTCAAGTTCATCGCCACCTTGTCCACAACCCTTACCCCTCAGTGCTGATAAGGGAACCTAAGGAATTTTGTGGAATGAATGAATGTGAGTGGAAGGCAGGAACACTGCAACGATTCCTTTATTATTTCTGGGGAAGTGCCCCTGAGTACGTGATCATTGCTCTTCCACCTCCACTCCCTGGGTCAGTTCATGCAAAGGCAGGAGATGCTGTATGAGTGGGTGCTCCCCCAAGAAAACAGCTCGACTCCTGATTCCAGTATTTGTTCATATCAGATTATTAAACACATTTTTTTTTTATTTTGAAATGCACTGGTTCTTCATTTTAGATTAATTACAAACACACATGAAAAACCAACTATTAGGACGTTTGTAAAAGGAACTATTTTTTTAATTGCCAGGGAAGTCATTTGGCCTCTGAATGCCAAATCAACGGTCTTTATTTTGTTCCCACATTCCAAACAAATCCACCTCGTGTTAAGCCCAAGATGATGTTTTCTTAGTCCCCTTGGATTTGCAGTCAGGAAAGTGAGTCATGACAGTAACAAGGAAGGCTTGGGTGAAATAGAGGTGGCTTTTTTTTTCTTGCAACCTCTACTTCAGTGCATTAGCATGAAGCAACAATGGAGGTCACACTAAGCCATGGTAGTACTCAACTGTGTCAGTGTGTTCTTGTCATGTGCTATCTCTGAAACACCAAGTCATGTGGAGCCAGAATTCCCAAAGTGAAAGCCCACAAGTCTTTCTAGCCCCAGTCAAGACATCCACCTATTGGAAAGTGCCTCTTCCCTGCTACAGAACAGATTGTTCAAAGGGAAGCCTCTACCTACTGTTTTAACTGCATGATCTAGAATTCATCATCATCTTTTCCCCTTCAAAGTAGGGACGGTTGGGAGACTCAGCTAAGAGACTGTCGTTTTGCAGGTGAAGGACTGTTTATCTGTGGTCAGGAGACTATTGAGGTGAGCCAAAACCAACAGGCATAGTTCTTTGGATGAGTCTTTTTGTGTCCTTTTCTGAGAAATAGTCTGTGGTAGCTTTTCTGTTTAGTTCCAAGGAGAAAAGATTTTCTGTTTTAGTCATCCTGTAACCGAGCTCAAGCTCATACCACTCACCGCAAGACAGTCAGTAAGTTGAGAGGCAAGGTGTTGGGGCAAGAAGAGTGACTTTTTTGTTCCGAGAGCCAGCAAAGCGAGAAGATGGTGGACTAATGTCCTAAAGAACCTCCTAAGTTAGTATGAACTTTAGGCTCCTTTTATCTTAAGGGAAGAGTAAGGAGGGGAGAAGGTGGGTTGCAAGAGGTACCCAAGGACTACAGACAATTGGGTGTCATCAAGGATATGAGGAGTTTGTAAAACTTCTCTTAACTTTGGAGGATGAATTTCAGGATGTCCCTAAAAATCTTGTAACATAGCATTGTTACTTGTGTGTATACCTTCCTTATCTCCTGGGAGTTAATTTTGAAAAAGGGAACAGACAATTGTCACCTTTCGTCTAGCCTGTGTGCAGAGCTAAGCAGAAGCTTTTAACCTAAAGGATATTACTGCAGGGGACAGAAGAAAGATGGAGCTATAATAGTTATGCTGAGCCTCCTGTGCACTGTTACAATCCTTCTTCTAAGAATAAAGGATTAGGCTCATACTCTGGAATAGATATTCTCCCTTGAGATCTAGAAACTGTGCAAATACCATATCCACCTGGACATCTGTACTAATTGGGCAAATGTAGCATCTACCTGGGCACAAGAATTGGCACCAAGTTGGGAGCCAGGCCTGTGGAACCAGTATATGGAACCTCAGTATGTTCAACAGACTAGTTCTTCAACAGCAACAAGCAACATTTGTTAAATACCTATTTTTGCATAGTACTGGATAAGGTGCTGGAGATACAAAATAGTAGCAAACATTTGAGGATTTATGCTCCTTCTATCTGTAAGAGCCAAGAGCCCTTCTCCAACTGTGAATTTTAAAATATATGCTATTTCCTTCAGTTCATTTCTATAGTCAAGTGTTGAGTCTTACCTTCAAGAGAAGGTACAGAAAATTCCTTTGTGGTGACTACAATAGTAACCTGACATCCTGCAGATGAAAAAAAAAAATGCACATATAAACAGCACATGTTATTACTGACCGAACCACCACCGAGCTAATTTCTTTTCAAATGTATGGATTATATTGCCTTTTGAAGTCTTGTTTGGCAGTGGCTTCCAAAGGCACCTGGCCATACTTGGCAGGAGTACTGCATTTGAACTTGGTTGTCAGAGTTCTTCTGGTGTCTTCAAGAGACTCATATTTGCATTTTGAAACCGTGTAGAAAGGTATGGGATAGTCCATTTTTGATGTGCCTGTGCCTCCCTTTCTCCTGTGTAGACAAAGAAAATCCTTATTTTTTCCCTTATTTCTCATCTGGCATTCTTACTACATTCACTTCTGAATGTTTTTCTTTCATCTAATGCAGTCTATTATTGCAAAGCAGATTGAACACTATGTCTGACACCACGCTGAACAAGAGAAAGATTGTTCCCTTTGCTGCAGGACCATGAGTTAATCCTCTTGCTCTGACCTACCGTGAGCAGCCCAATGGATGATATCATTGCAGATTTTTTTCATAGCAGAATTTTTTATTTTTTATTTCTTTTACATCAAATGTCCAGGACCACTCTGGGTACGTTTTCTTCTGGTTGGTGCTTTTTTTAAAAAGAGAATTTGGCAGAATAAGACTTTTCTTCTCTCTCTCTCCCAATCATGTCAGATTCTGAAAAGATAAACAACTGAGTCACAGCCAATTCTACAGTCAAGTTATTCCAGAAAACTCCTGTTCTTGGTCCTGCATAATTCATTTCTCTGACATACCCTAGATGTTCCCCCCTCCTCCCATTTCATTTCCACAGGAGAGAAATATTGCAATGTCCTGGGCCCTATTTCAGCATTTACCAGAAAAAAAATACACTTCTCTGCCTTGGGCATTGATTACTTTGTTTTCTTGACTTACAACTTGCTCCCTAGACCCAAGTGGAGAAACTTCCCTCCAGAACACTCTGTCCTTCCTATTTCCCACAAATGCTTACTCCTTCTGGTATATATGAGAGTCTCCTTTTAAAAAGCCTTGGTGACCATTTCTCCTACAGCCAACTTCACAGCCCTCATTTGGTCGTGCTCAGTGGAGGCTCAGGCAATCATTTTTGAGTCTTGGTCTTGTCCAACCTGAAGAATTATTTGCAGTTAATATTGACCCAGCCTTTTGCAAGGAGACAGAAACACTAAGCCCTTCTAGGGCACGGATTCCACTCTTTGACTCTTTGGGGACAGAGTCCTCAGACGGACATACAGCTTTGGGCCTGCTTTGGTCCTGCCCAGATGGACAGCGTTGCAATTACCCACACTTCCCAGCAGCCATTTCTTCGTTACTGAAAGCTGGTCTTGATTGTCTCAGAAGCCGAATTCAATTTGCAGTTCCCCCAGTAACGTGCTGTGATTCATTTGGGGACAAATCTGGATTGAACTGAGTCCAAGTGTCTCTTTTGTGAGACAGAAGGGAAGTATAAGTAGATACTATAGTCACCCAGATGAGTCAGCCAGGAATTCATGAAGTGATTCATAAATCGTTATAAAGACCGCTAAAGTCTGCTAAAATGGAGCGCTGGCTGGCTATACAAAGTGGGGTATTATCATTGGGGGTTTTTTTTTCGATGTTAAATCAGATGTGAAATCCTTAAAACTGTGCTTTTCTTTTCAGGTTTTGAAAAGGATTCCTTTTTTCCCCCCTCTGCAGTGGGCCAACCGCTAAAGCCATTTTTCATTGATTAGTTTTCACAGATGAATTTTAAAACCATCACAGATGATACCCTGCAATTCTTTGGGGAAATGAAAAATACCTCCCCAAATCCATCATAGACTAGTTTGTATCCATTATTTCTACTCCCTGGCAGCAAATCAATAATATTTTTTGTGTGAATACAATGAAACAAGCTGTTCTAATGCATCCTTCCTTCTTTAGGAGGTCTGTGGCCACTGTGGAAGAGAGAGGGGGGAAAAACTATCCAAAACACATACCAACATTTAATCTATTTGATCATGTAAACACATAAATTCCTTCTTTGCAAAGTGTTAACCCCCAAAGCAGTGCTAAAACACACAGTCCCACATTGTTGGCTAGAACTGCTTGCAAATATGGCACAAATGAAGAAAAGTAGGAAATATTTATGTCACGTGCTTGACTTGCAACACATTCTAATAGAGAATTTTGTTAGAGAAATAAATTTATAAGTTGATACAGAAATACTCTGGACTTACAGACAAGAGACTGAAAGAGTAATGGTGTGCGCCAGCTTGTCCGTGAAGAACTCCAGTTCAGGATTGAGCAAGTTCACCGAAGCAAATTGAACAGCACTTGGATTGCCAGATTTTTTAAAGGTAGTAGGTTGCTGATAGCCCTTCCAGCAGCCCTGATACAGATGAAAACCTCAGATGTCCTCGGGAGTCTCTCACTCCTCCCTCACCTCGCCCCTCTAGCTTGCTCTGCCTCTGCATCTCCACTAGAGAGGGCTTTGCTAACTTCCTGGGATAAAGTGGGACCGGGAGAACTAGCTTTCTGACTTTGAGCAAATCATTTCAGCTCTCTGGACCTCTTTTTTTTCTCATCCAACTAGGTGGTGCTCCAGTGCCCCTTCCAGGTAGAACATTGTATGATTGTATGAAATTGTGAACTTGAGATACTCCACTGAGAAACCCAATACCAAGAAATGAGACCCTTAAACAAGGGTCCTAGAATTAGAATTAGAAAATTAGCCAGATGAGCAAATGCTTCACTTTCTTTGAGCCTTAGTTTCCGTATCTAAATATGGAGAAAAGAGTCCTGAGATTGTTTTAAGAATTCTACTGGTGCTCTAATACAATGCTGGAACCACAGTCTTACCCAGCTCGCAAACACTGGAGTCCATGTTAATGTCAGGGATGCCTTAAATGTACATTCTGTTTAGACCAGTCATTGCATAAACATGTATTGATCACCCAGAAGCCATCAGACACTCATTATCTTAAGTACGTTCATATCCCTGACTTCTCAATTTAAAATTGTTTGTAATGCACCCCACCCTTTACCTCTCATGCTTTATATTTCTGCATAGCACTCATTTCCCCTAACCCAATACATAGCTTGCTTACTTAAATTTATTCTCTCCTGCCTCCCCTCACTAATATGTTCATAGACAGAGGTGTGTCCTTTGTGGCCCTATCCCTAGTGCTTAGAACAGTGCCCCATACTTGGTTAGTGCTCAATAAATATCTCTTGAATGAATAAATAAATGTTGTCTCAGACTTTACAATCCTCAGTAAGAGTTGAGATTTTATTTGTTTATTTGTTTGTTTAGTTAGTTGAGACAAGGTCTCACCCTATCACCCAGGCTGGAGTGCAGTGGCACCATTGTAGCTCACTGCAACCTTGAACTCTTGGGCTTCAGCCATCTACCTGCCTCAGCCTCCCAAGCAGCTGGGACTATAGGAGGTATCACTGCACATGGCTAAGTTTTGAATTTTTTTGTAGAGACAGGGTCTCACTGTGTTGCCCAGCTGATCTCAAACTCCTGAGCTCAAGCAATCCTGTCTCAGCCTCCCAAAGTGCTGGGATTACAGGCGTGAGCTACTGCACCTGGTCCAGGTTATCTTTATTTTACACTTGAAATTGATGCTTGGAAAAATTAGGGAATTTACTCAAGATTACCCAGCTAGTAAAGGATATAGTCAGGATCTAAGCCCAGGGGGGTGTAGCTTCTGGCTTGTCTTCTACTTTACCCATCTACTTCTCCTGCCGTTCCCACTTTTTCTGCATGTGAGCCTCAACAGTCATGTCTGCGTTGAGACCTACTGCTCTGCAAAACAGTCTAAGACTGAGTGCTGCTGGCCTGCCTCACTGCAAAAGCGGGGAGCTCCATGATAACAGAGGGTAGAGGCCAGGAAGGCAGAGAAGGAGGGCGTATAAGGGAAGGAGTGTGGCCAAGTAAGTACCCCCAAATAATCAGACATCCTCTAAGGTGGATTTGCAGAAAGCTTTTATAGGTTCCTCTTCCCCCAGAGGGTTTTTGTTATGGGGTTTTCAAATGTGTTCCTCACCCTTCTTTTTTTCTTGGCATACCATTGCTTATGCTAAGGTAAACTCCTCCACCAAATGAGTGGAAATGGTTGACTCAGTTCTCTGGTTTGCTTTTGTGCAATCTGTTTCCGATAAGCAGTGATTTCCCCCCCGCCCCCAGTCTGTTACTACCTATTTACAGAACAATCATCTGTTGTTTCAAAGAAGTATAAAAGGCTGAAGAAAAGACTAGGAAACTATGTCTAGTGAAATCTCTGAAATGTCCACTACAGTTCAGCAGCTGGGGGACAGGATTGGGCCTAAAAAGATTGCAGGTCTCTCTTCTTGCTCTTGGACACGCTGTAACTCAGCAGGAATGAGAGTGATGTCATCTGGGCCTGAAGTAATTAGGAAATGAGATATTCCATAGGGCATAAATGGTAAATAACTGCAGTTTATCCTCAGTGTCAAAATTTTTTAGGTTAGCATCAAAAAAAGTATAATTCACCTTCTTTTGATTTAAAAATATTTTAAATTTCACTTAACTCTTTTTGGGCAGAATATTAGAGCATATTCATTTTGATTTGTGTGTGTATATTGAAGAAACAAGGTTGGAAAGTAGGTGTGACACATAGAAATGGGATTCTGAGTGCCTTCAACAGCAGTAAGAACAGTTTATGTTTTGCTTAGTGAACTTCTGTTTAAGTACGCTTGTTTTCTGTCTGTTTATTGTTTGCTTTTGCATGAAAGGGCCTCCAAGTACTTCATCTCTTGAGTTATTTTGGCTTTTTAAATCCCTGTTCTGGCATCTCTCTTGCTATGTGTTGTCAGTAATTGTTTTTGGACACCCCCAGGGGCTTTGCCTCTGACAGGGGGACTCTCTTTCACTTTCATGCCTCTCGCTTCTCCTTGCCCCTGATGTTAATTTACTGTTTCTACTCTACTATGAGCTGGTTAACAAGTAACCAACCTCATACAAATTAAATTTAAATTAATAGAGACATTGTGAGAGATTTTTCAATAAAATGCTATATAGTGTTTTTAGGCAGTAACAAAATTGATTTTTATATGCTGTATTTGAAAATCGATCTTATTTATACACTCAATTCTTCTGCTGGGCTTTTGAGTGATGAATTCTTATTTACTTTTTTGTCCCTAGTCTAGATAATCATTATCACCTCTTGTCACATTTCATTCCGTATGTATAAAAGTTAAAATTTTTGTACTAATTCTTTCCTTTCCAAAACAAATCCTACTTCAGGTGTATATTTATTTCACTTAGAATAGTTTAAAATTTTTATTAATATCTTAATACTTTAAGTGACATACTATGTTTTGAAATTGTATTAACTTTATACCGTATAACCTCATTTATTTGAATAACATAGAGGAAAATCCAGTCTGAATTTAGCAAAATGCTAAAGGTAAATTCAGTTGAAGGCATGGTATTTCATTTCTCCAGGCCTCTGAGATAGCAGTGCTAAAACTTTGATGTGTGCCCAACACATTTTTTTTTTACTTAATATTGTTATTTTCCTGAGTAATATTTGGTAGCCAAGACAGTATGGCCGGGGTTTGGAACTTGCATGAATAAACGGTGAAATAGAATTAGGGAGCCAATCAAAGGATCTTGCTCCTTTGCCCAAGATGTAAAATGGAGATACCAGCAATGGTTCTTTAATATTGACATAGGTTGCCTTGCAATACACATCCTCCCTCTTTTTGTCCCTGGGGATCTTTAGGGACCAGGGGATTCTGGGACTGGGTGGTAATGTAATTCCTCATCCGTCTCTCCCGATCTCAGAGTGACTTATGAGACATGCTAAAGACATGCTCTTCCAGAAAATGGCCTCCATATGACGAACCCTGCTGTGTGAATTTTACTGGATGTCCTCAGGCCAGTGCTAGGATTCATTTGCTGTGTTTTCTCTCAAAGCCTTTGAGCACATCTTTTCAGGATAATTCCAATTAAGATAATATGCTTGGAAAACATATATTTGCCCAGCCCAGAACACTGAGTTACTGTTCTCTTTCAGCAAAATGAAAATGTAAATAATCGATTAAGCAGGCATCCTAACCCAGCTGGTTTGCTTAAGCTCCCCTGACTTCTTTGAGGCTAACAAGTTTAAATTCTCCGTTGTTGGTTCTTACATCATCTTCTTAGAGCCTCACCACACCTCACAAGCAAAAAACAAAAGAACACGAGATTTTGCCCCATGCTTCCTTACTGCTGCAATACAAACATAGTAATAGAAGCTCTGCCTTATTAAATATTCTAGTTCAGAACGTTTCTAATTACTTTATAACCTTGACTGGTTCATCTTCCCTTTTTATCATCTATGGCCCTACACCAAAGCCCAGCAAAGTGAAGTTATTTATTCCTGTGAAATACACAATGTGAGCAGATTGTAGAATGACCTATACATGTTAGTGCAAAACAAAGCCTCTCTTCATAGTATAAGAAATAGTCGATTAAAACTTTTCATCTTAATGGGACTTTTGGGGGAATGAAGCAATCCATTGCTACTGTAGTTTTCCCCAAAGTTATTTTGCTGCTTCATTTCACAGTGTTGACAGACTCCCTGCCCCTTTCTCTGCTATATTTGTGCCTGTCCTCTACTGAACTGGCAAATCGAGAATCATTTTGATCATCTATGGACATTGCCAAACTTTTAACATTGTTCTCACAAGTACACCTTCCCTTCAATGATAGCATAAATTGTCCTTTTAAGCCTAGTAAGTCAGATCCTGCCAGTTTTCCCTTAAAATTGGAAGATCAGTGTACAATCATCTATTTTATATCCCAGGTTACTTGACAGTGTCCTGTTATTTGAACACCACTATGTCCACCCTCAGAAACTACCAATAGTCTTATTGTGATTGGCACATGTGACTGAAAAAGATGTCCTACATGGTGTTCGTGTTACACCCTCAGGAATGTTCTTTGCCAAGCACAGAACCCACACAGATCTCTTGGGTTCTGGGTTTCAAACCACACTTGACCTTTGAGGTTTAAGTTAATTTATTCTTGGCAAAAGAAAATGCGTTGCTTAAAAGAATAGGATTGGAGAGGCTCATAATAAAGGCTTATAACAACACTTCTTGGACCTCAGATATGTCTTACAAAACAAAATGTTTATGAGCTAAGTGTAAGTGATTCAGAAACATACGGATCAAATTTCCCCTAAAATGCAAATAGATTTTAAAAATTAGCAGAAAAAGGGCTTGGCAAAAAGATGTGCTTTGAATTTTACCAAACCCTGTGTATTTGTAATGCAGTTTAAGAATCTTGACAAATCCAAACTATGACTAGGTTTTCCCTTTGTTGGTCTCTTTTATTTCCTTAGATTCTCATTTGAGAATTCAGCGGTTAATAAGGAGAGAGAAAAGTCCTGAAGGTTTTTTTTTAAAGGGCTGATTGTCACACTCTTGGACAGCCAGAATGGGAAGTTAGAATTTGGCTTTGGAGAGTTTGTCTTGGTTCCTGCTGTTTTACGTCCCTTATGTTTCCTTTCATAATTATTTTCTCAGGTTTGCACCTCCTGCTCCATCTCCTCACCACATCAGCCCCCGGAGAGTCCCAGCTCCTTCGTCGATACTGCAGAGGACACAGCCTCCCCACACGCAGCAGCCGTCGGGCTCTCACCTGAAGTCCTACCAACCAGAAACAAACTCTTCTTTTCAGCCAAATGGTATCCATGTCCACGGTAAGCGCGGGGCTGGAGTCCTTTGAGTTTTGAAAACTGACGTTGTGCTGTTGCTTTTGATCAAGTCTCTTAGTTACCAGTTGTGGACGTCACATGTTCTGTTGTACACCAGACTTAGGCCTTTATTACTTTCCTCTAAAATTTCCCACTTAATAAGCATGAAGTCCTATAGTATTTCCCTGGCGTTGGCCCTAAGATGGTATAACTTATGACACCCCAGACCGGTCAGCTCGAGGCAATGATCCATTCATTGACTGGTGCTCTAAAACCTAGCAACAGAATTTTGTTCCTAAACAATAAATAGCCCATGTAAAAAAAAAAAATGACAGATGTCCTGTGCCCAGGCGTGCCTCTTGTCGCGTAGGTCTTTGCCCTCATTCCCATATGCCCACATCCTCTCCATCCTTCAAGGCCCAGAGGAAATGACACCTCCTCCCTGAAGCCTTTCCTGATCCCCCAGCTGACATAATCGCTCCTGGCTCTAAGCTTAGATTGCATATCACCTGTGTCTCTCCGATAGTACCTACGCTCACTCTACCTTGTGATTTACTTATGTATGAGGAAAACGTCCCTTTGCTATTAATGTGTAAGCTTCTTTCTGAGGTTAGAATTTTCTGAGCCATTGTCATACCTCATAGGGAACTTCACAGAATTCTTCGCATGTAGTAAAGAGACACAGACGCTCATTGGGTGAATGGAGGAAGAAAAGGGGAGGAAGAAAGCAAGAGAAGTTGCAGTGGTTTCCAAAATGTGCAGATCTTATGTTTAATGGGGAAGTCTGGCTTAATGTATTTTCTTTATTTAAATCTATTTTGCCGACTCAGGCATATTTTAGTGAACATCCACAGAAAGTTGAATTGCCAAATCAGATAGACTCAACTGTCACAGCCTTTTACTTCCTGGGGCAGTCAGACCTTCTGTATAGGCAGAAGACAGGCTGTCTATTTAGGCTAAGTGTTTCAACTTTTGAGAAATATACCCCTCCTCCATCTGGCTCTTACTAATTCCTGAATTTTCTCCATTGAGTTATTACTTGAAATCAATGGGTGGTGTCCCCAAACAAATCTAAATCAATATTCAACCGGAGTGTGAATAAGTGTTAATAATTTCGTAAGATGGCAGAACCAAGCAGTGCTGTGGAGCTAGGCTTGCTTAAGAACATCGGAGCAAAGGCCTGAACAGCAAAGCGGAGGCAATATAAAAACAGTGGCTGGCTGTAGGAAGTAAGGGACTTTAAAAAGCCAGGGCTACTTTCTCTGGCTCAGTGTCCCATCCATCTCCCCTCCCATGTCCCCAGTGTAGCCACACAAATCCCCTGTTCCCCAGCAAAACTTGGGCTTGCACCATTCTTTAGGTCTGTGATAATTTTTACCTTCTTCTGTCTATAAATTTCTTCTCAAGCTTTAGTTACATATTTATTCAACCAAGAAATGTTTCTTGAGTGCTTAGGATGCACACGGCAAGGCATGTATAAGAAAGACAAACGGGCCCTCTCCCTTCCGAGCGGGGCCTGCCAGCCCCGTCAAGGAGCCTGTCTGCTGGAGGAGACGCAGGCCCTCTGAGCTGTGAAGCCACCCTCACCCCTCCAGGCAGGAGCCGCACAGCACGAGAGTGGGCTGCGTGCAATGCCGAGGAGGTCATTGATTCTTAGAGACACATTTTTTACCTTCACATTTTAACATCACTGAAATCTGGACATGTCTCACAGTCAGTGGCATCATATAATTGGCAGTGATTTTTCTTTCTGGTACTGTATAGAATAATGGAGCATTTCACAGTCGATGGTGTCAGAGTTCCAGTGAAATGCAGCATAACACACTTTGATTACAACTGTGAAACACATTTTTAAAAATTTAAAAATTAACCTATGTGTAGGAAAAAAATTGGAAGGAAACTCTCTAAAATGTTGATGGTTTTGTATCAGAGTGGCAGGAAAACAGGTGATTTCTTCTTTTTATCTGCCTTCTAAAGACATTTTTAAAAGGGGTTTTGGAATGAGACCAATTTGAATGCAAATACTGGTCCACTCTGAACTGGATGACTATGGGCAAACTATTGAGCCTCAATTCACATTTGTTAAATGGGGAGAGTTTTATCGATCCTCTCTCATCAACGGTAGGGAGGATTTGACAAGAAAAGCACCTGGCACAGAGTAGGAGCTTAATTAATTTAATGTCTTCCTTCTGCTTCCTTCCTTTTTTTTATTATTAGACTCTTTGAGAATAGGAATGATGTCTGTAGCTCTGGGCAAGCGTAGCACTTAGGGCAAGGTAGGCATTTGGTAAATATTTACTGAATAAGTGATTGATACTCTCTCATTCAGCAAATGAACAATGAAACAAGAGGATACAGAAAATGGGATCTAGCCTATCACTTTGCCCTACCTCTTGGCAAAACACTCTTCTCCTGCATTTCCCTATTTAGCTAAATAACGAATATGTTGTCAACTTGAAGTTGTTGGGGTTCTTTTAACTTTCGTATTTTAATTGTTAAAAATTCCCGTGGCCAGTGAGAAACTGCTAACATCAGCCCTAAAAATAAATTCAAGGTACAATTTGGCAAATTGGGGAATCACGACTTTCCGTGGAAAGATGGGCAAGGGGGCGGGGAATGTGATGAGGGCACAAAGGGAATGCCCATGTGTCAGCCACTGGGCCACCGCTAGGGCTAGGAATTTGGGGACAGGAATCCAAATGCAACCTTTCTCCCTCCTACAAGCATTTTTCTGAAAATGTTTTTCTGCAACTTTCTAGGCACATGCACTTCTCATCAACTACTCTTTAGAATTAGGGCAAAATTCATCCACTGTTTTTCAAGTGGGTGATACAGTGCTGGGAGTGAGACGAGACCTTAATGAGTTGCATTTATTGGTCATGCCTTTCAGCTTTTGTTGGACGAGTTTGCTGGATGGAGTTACGCAGCATTTTGGTAACGGGGAAATTCGTCTCCTAATAAAATTCGATTTTTAAAGCCCCAAGCAGTGCCGGGGCTGCTAACGCTATAGCTACAGTGGTGTTTGTTCTCTCTTTCAAGAAGTTCATGACTTTAATGAGCATCATCACTCCCATCTCCTCTGTACTCCCTGCAGTAGGTAGAGGTCAGGATAAATGTCAGCACTGTATTTTTAGAGATGGGAACGGAGACATATAAAATGTCTAGGCATCGCTACCGTGGCAAACTACACAGGCACCTTTAACAAGAGGTCTACATTTCCAAGCCACATCTTTAATCAACAACATGTTTCTAAGTTAAAGGCACACCAAAGTACATATGTATTTGTATTTTTCTATGGGGAAACTTAGATGCCTGTATGTAGATGCTGTTGCATTACTTAAAGCCTCTAAAAGTTAGAACTCAGAGGGGCTTTGGTCTTACAGATGAAGATGATGAAGTTCATTGAGTTTTGTTAATTGTGCCATACTAGTTGATAATGAGCCTAGACACGGTGTACTCTAAGTATATTTTTATTAAGAGGCGTTTTGTGAAAGGCATACTTTGAAAAGATTAATAGCACCACTTTTTCAAGTTTGCTCGTCTAGTGAATGACCCAGAACCAGAGCTCAGTTTTGTTGATTCCGCATCCACCTCATTCTTTCATATCACCTTCATTAGTAAGGGGGACAAAGTATTGTTTCTTTTAATGTTTGAATGTTGACAGCATTTACGGGTCTCTGTTTGGGTGACATCTCCAAGGCAACTTCTGAGTATATTTTAGTCCTTTATTTTAGATGTAAACATAAAGCACTCTTTCTAATCATGTAAGCTTGTTCTTTGGTCTTTTCTTTCTCATTAGGACAATTCACTTGCCCACGCAAGCTTCAGAATTTTGCCTGGATTAGTTGCCCAAGAGTTGATATTTGTATATTTTGTTATGGTACGAATGGATAATTTCTTTTTAAATGCCCTATTCACTCTGGGGTATTAGCATGCCATGGGAATTCCTAGAACAGCATTTTCACAACCTTCCCATTGCTGGGCCTGTCAAGGAGAGGCCAAGTTCAGTTCAGCAAGTGTTTCTTGGTCACCCACTATGTGCCAGGCAAACATGAATGCCATTTTAATCGATGCAATATGATCCGTGCAGTAGTAGGTGTAAAAGGCACCTGATTTATTCAGAGGAAGGTGTCAGAGAAGACTTCTTAGAGGCGACGCTTGAATAGGGCTTCCAACGCTCATTGGACAGGCCAAGTGGGGAAGGGCATTCCAGGGAGAGGGGAAGCAGAGTGCATGAATGACAGCGTGGTGTGTGCATAGAGGGAAGAGCCAAAGGGAGTTTGCATGTGGCTGGAGTGCTTAGGTTAAACCATGGAACGGAGGAGGCAATGACGAGAGAACCAGCAAGACCAGCCCGTTAAGGATTTTATGCCATGCTAACTGTGATGCTACAGAATAAAGAAGTCAGTCCCATATTTTAGGAGAGTCAAGTAGAGCACAGTATAGAGAATGGGATGAGAGAGGTAGGAACATTAAGCTGTAACTGTTGGGATTATATTGGGCTGCATGTATAGAACAACCAAACAACAGTGACTTAAAGAGTTCATTTCACTCAGATACAGCTGGTAAATAGGGGAACGATGTCAGGATAATGTGGAATTAGATTTTTTCCTAGACAAAGAGAGCTGGAATAGCAAGAGAAGAATTGAAAAAGCCTTCAGCCTACCTGCTTCACAGGCAGGAGCCCTTCAGCGCTATCTTAATAAAATTTGAAATAAGCACAACCTCAGGGGCTCCCTCCCCAGAGAGGTGCACAGCCAGCCTTGCGTGGCCCTTGGCTAGTGGCAAATCACACTCCCTCCTATGTGCTGGACTCTGCTGTCACCTGTTGTCTCAGCACCTGCAAGCCAACATTTCCAGTTGATTTTTTGGTGCATTTTTAATGACCACACAGCAGCCTACAGCCACACTGAACTAGCTGCCCTGGCTGCCCAAATTCCCCCTCGAATATTTTTTTACTGCTGTAATTAGAAGGTTTCATAAATTTTGAATAGTCTCTCCCAATCATAGTTTCCCCGAAGATGCTGTTGTTTGCGATACACATTTGTGCAGAGGACAAGACTTTTTAGGATTTATTTATCATGTTACAGCAGCAACACCAGAATATGGGTTTACTCTTCTCAATGACAAGACGTCTAACAGGAACCAGTGTGGGGAGGAGGAACAGCTCCACAGTCTATGGTGTCTAAGCCTCCTCTCATCTTCCTGCTTTGTCCTCTTTAACAGGGAGTTTCCATCCTCCTGGTCACCGTATGAAGGCTGACTGACATTCTACACATCTTGCCCCAGTTTCAGGCAGAGAGAAGGGTGGAGAAGCTTAGTCACATGGCAAGGGAGGGGGAAGACGGATATTTTAGGGCATGGCCATGCTTAACAGAACTGGGGTTCTGTTAATGTTTACTGCACAGGCACACTGTAGGGGCTGCCAGACACTCTCTGGGATGGTTTTCTGATTTGTAAAATGGGACTAGTACGACGTACCTCACAGATTCATGCATACCGCCTCTCGGGAAGCAGTGGCAGAGTTCAGAGGCCTCTTTCTGAGCCTTCTGCTGCATTTTCTGCCCTTCTCATCCATTCTCCTAGGTTTCTGTACTTTCCTCTGCTAGCTCTTATTTTCACCCCTCTGGAGTCTCCAGTGGCCAACACAAAGATTTCTGTCATCCATGGTCCAGTTATTAGATTTCATTAGGAAAACACCATGAAGCTGCCTCCTCAGCCCGGGCCGTTTGATACCAGCACAGCAGCAGCAGGAAGTGGGAGCCTTCCCGTTGGTCACGGCTCCCGTGGTTCCTAAGCTGTCTTTCTCATGATTTAAAGCGTGCCCTGTCTGTAGGCCCCAAAAAAGCAGGCCAGTCAGCTCCCAGACAATGGTGGCATTTTCCTACCTCAGTATGGAGCTGTAAGCTTGTCAGCCTGGTTCAAATTGACTGCACTGGGAAACAAAGGCTTTCCAGCCACCAACAGGCCTCCAAGAGCAAAACACATTGTACATGGCTTGTCCAACCAAAGAGCCAAAGCATCTTTCAAACTATAGAGGACTCAGAGCATTGATATTTAAATGGCAATGAGGTGGCAGGTACAAGTTTAACTAACTGCTTCCTCTGTTGGCTGTTTACTCGCAGTGATTGTGCAACGGTACCTTCTGGTACCTTCTGGGAAGAGGCCTATGGGTTATAGCCACAACTGATCTCATTGCTGGGGATTTATAGTGTTAAATCTTGAAAGGTTATATTTGTATAGGGAGATTTTAAAGACAATAAACATACTCCCCTCCACAGGAAGTTTGGTCACAGCTGCCTATGTGAGGTTGTGAAATAATAAAGTTGCAAGTCTAGAAATTGTATCACTTAGAACTTAGGCATGTGTCACAACTTCTTGGACTCTGAGGAAGATAAATATAATTGATTGTAAATCAACAGTGTACTAGACTTCACTGAGAAAGCTGTGACATAGTCACAAAAGAAATGAGCCAGTGAGTGCACTTCCTGTTATCCTGGTGTTGTCATCAGCAGTCATAATCAGGAATCATTTTCAGTTCCAGCTACGATGCTATTAATGTTTACGTAGTACTAGGGATTGATGATTAGATTCAGAGAAATCCTTAATTACTTTCATATACTTAATTACTACAAAATTATCCCAAGAACGGTTTTACAGAAGTAGTACTTGATAAATTCTGACAGTGTGCTAATTCTAAAAAACAAAAGTTAAATTTAGGTGTATGTGTGGGGTGCCTTCAGCATTTCAACATGCTGGGTTTTGTAGGAGGGGTGTGAGATGGTCATTTTACCCAGAAAAGCTGCTTGAATGATTGATCATGGAAATGATTGAAATGTGAATAATCTACACACATAATTAAGCATTTGCACACACAAGTGCGCAAGGACACGTCCCCCCAACACACACACACGCGCGAGAGCAGATTAAACCCACTAGATTCATGTGTCATTCGATCAATAAGGATATTAAGACATCAGTCTTAATTAAATTGTCAGCTGCTTCAAGACTGGGACTGTATCCTCCCACAATGTTTTGCACACCGTAAGTGCTTAATAATTGTCCACTGAACAAATATGAATGAAAAGAAGAGAGAGAGACCGGGCGTGGTGGCTCACACCTATAATCCTAACACTCTGGGAGGCCAAGGCAGGAGGATCACTGGAGTTCAGGAGATCGAGACCAGCCTAAGCAGGGGCAAGACCCCTTCTCTACTAAAAATAGAAAAAATTGGCCGGGCGTGGTGGTGCACAGCTGTACTCCCAGCTACTTGGGAGGCTGAGGCGGAAGGATTGCTTGAGCCCAGGAATTTGAGGTTGCTGTGAGCTAGGCTGACGCCACGGCACTCTAGCCTGGGCAACAGAGTGAGACTGTCTCAAGAAAAAAAAAGAAGAGAATGAGGAAGAAAGGGATTTTTGCTCATGGCTTCTTAGACTGATGGGTACAATCAGTTTTTGGCAAAATTGTGACTTCCAGTCAAGTTCCCAGGACCCCTCTTGTCTCTGGGCACCTCCCTGCCCCCTCTTTAGATACCCAGTGCTGACCAACTGCCTGAGCCCTCTCCCTACAGGAAATGGTATAATGTACTGATTCCATTACACATGAAGGTAAATGTAATACAGCATTCCTTTTCTTGAGTATTTGCATTTTAAAGGGGGATACCTGAGACACAGCTGGTGTTGGGTATCTAGTAGTGAAATTCCTTTAGTTAGTGATGTGATTGAACATCTTTTCATTGAACACTAAAGGCAGTTTTAATAATAAGAGGGATTAAATAACAGGAACTATGACTTGGGTTTTTATATTATTTAAACAGTTTACCGATCAAGTTGTGTCATTTGCAGCATGATTGTTTGTTATTTTAATTGGGACTCAGAAATTTTTTGATGAGAAGGGAATACTCAGGAAATCTCCATTTCTTTGACTATTGTGACTTCTCTGTCAGTTACCTTAAAAGCACCTATAGAAAAATGTTTCATGAACATTCTTAGAGATTTAGTGCTTTTTCACTCTTTTGGGGAAGTAATGACATCTTTCCAGAAGCAAACGTTCTGTCTTATGTCTAAAAACATATGAAATTTAGCCTTTAAGGAATGGAGCTCTTAAAATCAATTAAATATTTTTCTTATAACTCCATTTTAGGGCCTGCTCTCTGCTGGACTCTTCAGAGCTAAACGTGTTAATGGCAATCTGTGTCTTGTAATTCTTGTATTTTTAATTGGAACTTTCCTTGTAAATGTGACAAACAATTGCTAGTTTAGAAGGAAAAAAAAAAAAAACCTGAATAGCTGTGGGTGGAGCTTCCTTAAAGGAAAGGGGAAAAATAAGCCACACATCAGGAACATGTGGGTTACTGGTTAGTGAGGCCACTGTGTTAATAAAACAAAAGAACAAACACAATAAAACACCAGAACTGGCTTGATCTGTCCCCATTCAGATCATCCGAGCTCAGCAACATGTTGCAAAACAATGCCAATTTCCTTTTCATTTCTCGTTGGTTTGCTTAAAATTTTGAATGCTCCTTCTGATTATAGGATTTTCCTTCTCTAACCAGATTGTTCAGACTAAACCCTCCATTTAATTTTTTTGTACAAGGTCTTTGAGAACTAGACCTTACAGAATGCAAGTCCGTTGAAATACAAATATTTAGGCATTTTTCTAAATCATATAAGGTGACTATTATAATACCAAATTCTCCCTTCCTACATTTCTTCACCAAGCCCAACCTCATATCACACATCCCAAAGCAAGTTCTTAAATTTTCTTGTCATTATAGCAAAATGATGCAGGGACTCTGAATTAGCCAAGTAATTACCCAAGGTTCTTTGCCTCTGTGGGTCTGGGCTGATGCCATGTTTTTATCAATATTAATAAGGTCAGTGGCAGTGCCTACGTTTATATTTTAGCGTATGTTTTATAAATTACTCTTACACACATAATTTTATGAGTCCCTGCTAACTATGGGTATATAGAAACTACTCAATAAAATATTTGTTGGGTGAATACCCGAATCCTCATTCTAATCTTGTGAAGAGAGTAAGAAATACATTTTTACCCCAGTTTAGAGATGAAGCTCAGAGTAGCTGAGTAAGCTCTTTGATGGTGGCGTGGATGGCCCCATTCCAACTTCAAAGAGCTTACTCAACACCTGAAATAGTGTAAGGTGTTCTGCGGGTGAGTTTGGTTGTTCGGTTTTCCCGCCCACTTGTTTTCTCTTTTCAGGTTCTGTGGCCTCTCTGTCACCAAGCAGAAAAGGGGGACTCAGAGCAGCAAAACCCTCCAGATCACTTACACAGGGCCCATCATATTTCCATCACCTTTGTTTCTTCATTTAAAAGAATCCGTGAGAGAAAGAAAGTCACATTATTTTCTGAAATTTGATAGACTGTTGTGTAATAAGGTTCATAGGACAGAATCTATGAGCTATGTTGTGCTTTCTCTCACCATCACATTTTCTCCAAAGGCTCTAGCTGTGGGTGTCATCCACTCACTCATTTGTTTATTCTTAAATATTCAGTTCCTACTTTGTGCTGGGTCCTGTTCTGGGTGTGAGGGCTACATCAATAGAGAAAATAAACAAGAATTCCTGCCCATCCTAAATGTATATCTAAGGGGTATCTGGAGTCTGTGATATCAGTTAGTAAGGTGTATTTCTTGACAAGCAAAGCCTTTGAACGTAGTCATCAAAGAATATTCCTCATGGACCGTGTGCAGGCATAGAATCATGTCATCTATTTATTCCTTGCAGCACTTGGCATATTTTGAGATGCCTAATACATAGTTAAAATTAAGAGTTGGGTGTGCAGTGAAATGAGATTAAGCAGGAAAGAAAGGACCCTGTAGACTAGACACACTCATCGGAGTGGGCCTCCCAGGTGGCAGTGGGTGGTAGAAGTCTGTCTAGCAGGAAAAGTGGAGCAGGAGATGATAGATCATAAATTAGGTTGTCTGTATTAATAGTTAATGTCCACAAGGTCTGACAAGATGAAAAGGCCAGTTTCCTGGCAGCCAGATGGGAGGAGGTGATGGATATCGTGGGATCTAGTGACATTTGGCAGATTCCACAAATACAGCATCCACTCTCCTATCTCAAAGCCACATATATAGACTTCTGTACTCTTTTACTTCAAGCCTAGATATAATCTCAACATAATAGTCTAGATGGTAGGTTTTGGGGAGGTCTAACAGTGTCTAACAGAACATGAGCTATGAGGCAGAGGGTTCAGGGGGAGAAATAATTAAGTCATTGGATCACTGGCAAGGGTGAGATGGGGCCTACTCCTAGATTAGAGTGCTGGAAAATTGTATAATCACAGACTTGAATTCAGAGAAGCAAGAAGTTACCTAGTTAGTAGAGCGGATATGATGTGGGAGTTTGCTTACAGCTAGACAACAGAAGTCTAGGCCACAAGATCAGTATGGGGCCAACAGTGAGACCAAGCCTTCTGAGTCATTCAAATGAGGTCCCATGATTTCACCTTGACCAAGAACTGACATGTGAGAGACAGGCACTGGGGGAAGGAGCCAAGCAAGTCATCTGGATCTGAATCTGCTGAGAGTGTAATTCAAGGCCACTTTGGAACAGTCATCACTTTATCCCCAAGAGCCCCAGGGTCCAGCAGAAAGGGCTGGGAGCCAGCCCAAGGGGAAGAGATGCCCATGGGAAGAGCTCTCCTTCCCCATTTAAGGTGAAATCAAAGCTGCTCTGTTTTGTTTTGTTTTAATTGATATTTCATTTGGAAACCTTTCAGGTGTTTGTAAATCATCTAAAGATGTTCTCAGAAGCTCTCGAACGTTATACCTTGTTAAACACACAGAATTCTGGGCCCTTCCTCCCAAGCTTCTGATTCACTAAGTCTGCCGTAGAACCCAGGAATGTGCTTGTTTAACAAACCTGCCCAGGTGGAGCTGATGCTGGGGACGCCCCCTTTTAGAATCGTTGGCCTAGACCCTAAGTGTCCCCTCCCCATGGCTTTCCAATCAGAGATAATCTAAAGGAAGCAATTTGCCTGCGGCTGGGGAGGTGAATGCTTTCCACTTTCCTTCTCCCTTTATCTCCTGGGGAGTCCTTGAAGAAGCTGGAGAGAACCAGGATGGCTCTTGTGGAGCTCAGGGCAGGCTAAAGGGAATTGAGATGCAGCAACATTTCCTTTTCACATCCCTTTAAATCTCTGGAATCTTTTTCTCTGCTAGACCTTTCTTGCAGCAAAGCTTGCTTGGAAACAGAAAGACAGATAGAATTCATTTTTCACCATGCTTCCCTTATTCTGGCTTAGGTCCAAGTACTCGTGAGTCAAAAGGTTGCTTTCTGGGGAAGAGCCTGACATACCATGGGCAGATTTACCTCCATATGCAAAAAATGTAGGATGAGAAGTAACATCAGGCTTATGACAAGACAGTAGGAGCTAGAATTTTTAGTGGGTTTTACTGTTGGGAAAATGTTTTCACACTTATTATTTCATTTGGTCCTTGCAGCCACCCAGTAGCAGTATATATACCAGCAACAAGTGGTCTCTGCTCATAGAAAAATTCCCAACTCATTCTAATCAACCTTATGCAGTGGACAATGCTTGCTTCACAACACTAATCTAACATATATATTCAGATATATAATGTCCGAATCCTCCATCCTTCGTTCCAGATCTTACTTACATCCAGAATTTTTGAGTTATAGAGAGTAGTTGGCAGGTGATAGAGTGTGGGTGGCTACTCATGGGCAACTGGACACTGAATCATTTGTTCTTGGTGCTGCTTCTTCTTCCTACTTTGAGGATTGTGCTGCCACATGAGTATTATTATCTCCTTTTATAAATAGGGAATCATAGGCTTAGAGAGGCTATGGTTTGCTCCAGGCCACACAGCCAGTAAATGACAAAGCTGGCTTCCAAACCTGTCTCAGACTCCTTAGGTCTTCTAGGTTTTGAGAGTCTCTATTTTATGTCATTTCTAAATGTGCATTATCGCTGTCAGAATTCACTGAACCAGTACACTATAACTGTATATATCCACGCATGGCAATTTCTGAGACACATTGCAATTAGTTTACTTTGGCAGCTTATCATTTTGAGAATTTGGAAACTATAGGCCACTATGTGCTAGGGTTTTGGGTGGTTTGGAGGATATTTAAATGAAAATCGATTGCATCTTTTAACCAAGAATGTTTCAGGCATGCCTTCTTTCCCACTCTGCTCTGTCTCCTTTCCTTATTGTCCCTTGCAACAAATGCTCTGCCCACTCCCGTCTTCTTATTTGAGCCCTTTGCAGTTACCAGTGGCAGACCCTCCCTCTCCTCCTCTGCCTCATCCCTGGAAATGAGAATGCAAGCCCGAGGGCCAGCATGTGGCTCACACTGATAAATGCTCTTACCAGTTCCCTGCAGACCAGGTGAAGTGCTGTGAGCGGCACAGGGGGAAGGAACACTCTTCTCGCCGTGGCCTGTGAACTGGCAGCAGGACCTGTGGATGGAAATGGCCCCACTTCTTGGAGCCAGGTGGACTTTTCTAACTAGAAGCCCTCATGCTACAACCCAATTGTCCAAGGGCAAAGGGACCAGGCGGTTGCTCTGGTTGTCAGCAGGCTTCCATCAATAGGAATGTGCCAAAAATGGAATTTTAAGGGTTATTATTTCCATTATTTTCCTCTTTCTTGGTAGAGTAGTTGCTTAAATGTCAGTCGTAAATAGCTCGAGTGCTTTGCAAGCTGGTTCAGTTCTCAGCCCGAAGAAAAATCTGTCTTCCTAACACAGTGTGCGAGCTGTTCCAGCAGCTTCCCCATTTATAGACTCTGTATTAAAATGAAGAGTCAGTTTCTCTACGTCTTCCAAAAAGGAAGCTTAGTAGAGTCCTAGCTCAGGTGAAAACCTGGATGGTGTTGGTGGCCAAGCCTAGGCAAAAATGACAACCAAATTGTGGAGATTTCACTTTTAAGAGCAGCGTCTTTTTTTTTTTTTAAGAGATAGCATCTTGCTCTGTCACCCAGGCTGGAGTGCAGTGGCACGGTCATAGCTTGCTGCAGTCTCAACCTCCTGTGCTCAAGCAATCTTCCTGCCTCTGCCTCCCAAGTAGTTTGTACTATAGGTGTACACTACCACATCTGGCTAATTTTTTTGTAAAGATGGGGTCTCACTAGGTTGCCGGCTTCAAGCAGTCCTCCCACCTCGGCCCTCGCAAAGTGCTGGGATTACAGGTATAGGTCACCATGCCCAGCCTAAGAGCAACATCATTTTATACTTAAGGGAGGTGGGTTATATGAGAAAAATTGCTTAAGAACTGCCTATGGGTTACATAGACCCTCTAAATATTTCTAAGCTTGTATCATGGTCATGTAATTGCTACTGTCCACTGACAGCCTACTATGTGCCAGGCAATACACTAAGTGCTTTTATAAATGCTGCCATGCATAATGTTTTCCACAACCCTATAAAATGGGTATTATTTTCAAAGAAAATGAGGTTCAAGAAGGAAAATCATTTATCTAAGGCACACAGTTGATTAATGGGTCCTGGGATTTAAACCCAAATCCAAGCTGTTCATGCAATGGACAGAAATAAAATAGTGGCTAAAAAAGAAAATTGGCCATAAGAAATTTCTGAAATGTCTCTCTATTCTTGAGGGTTTTTAGAATTTTTTAGTGATTAGGTGATTTGATCAATTAATTCATTACTTTTTCTCCTAATGAGAATATTTGTATTTTCTAAAATATTAGCAACTTTTCCCATAGCCTGGCAGTGAGAGACCCCAACAAAAATGGCAAGATTTTGTTAAAGCTGATTTGGTCATGAGGTTAAGCCCCAGTAGTCTGACATGAACTGCGTCCCCAAAGAGACCATGGTTTAAGTCCTGGTTCTGAAACTCAGTAGCTATGAGGATTTGGATAAGTTATTTTGAACTTCACTTTTTTGTCTCTAAACTAGGGACAATACTACTTAACTAAAAAGTTGTTTTAAGGATGAAGATTTTGTATATAAAATACCTAGGACAATGCTTGTCTTCAAGAAATTAAATGTTAGTTCCTTTCCTTCCTTATGACAGAATTCTGAGTAACTGGTATAACACTAACCAAATATCTTAAGAAAATGTCAGTGCAAGAGAACTGCCAGTGAGCAAACTCTGGATAGTAGGAGATCATGTGATCGCTATTTTAGTTCTACTGCCCATTTGTTTTAAGATGAAGGCTAAATCCATGAATATCTGGATATTTAGAAATATGAAAGTGGTTGGATGAATTTTCCACTTTCATTGGCATGGTATCATATAAACAAAGTATTGGTTATAAAGGCAAGGTATTCAGCAGTTCCTCTGCTTCCATCTCTTTGTCTATAAAATGGGAACATTTGTTTGAATTACCTTCTTACCAGACAGAAATGTCAGATGGATACCTAAGAAGGAATCTTTCAGGTGGCCTAGTACTAAGGTACCGTGTAAGTAGTGCATGTAGGATTCCCTAGGCTTTTCTCTGAGTAAAAAGTTTGAATACGTAGAGTCAGGCTGAGAAGATGTAGCCTGAAAGATTGTATTCTGATGGTCCTTAGGAGCTTTACCAGAGACTTACCGATGTTTTTCCCGTTTTTCCTCACTGGCTTCTGTCATGGATTACAGAACGTATTTAAAGCACGCAGATCATGGTGAATTCCCAAGAAAATAAGGGAATCCACAAATAGCCGGAGTGCTGGAGAAGAAGAAATTAGGGGAGCCGAGAGAAGTGAGGACTTCTGTCTTCTTTCTCCTTCTCTGTATTTGTATTTTCAGAGACTGTTTCAGTGTGGTTGGATGGGGAATTTCACCATCTATTGTTAGAGATTGCAAGCTTTAACCTTGGCAGGGAACATTTGAATCACTGGGAAAGAGCTAGTTGACCCAAGTAAATCTCCCACTCCCAGGCTGTGGGAAGGGATATTTTTAGCAGGGATTCTTCTTAGGCTTTCTGTTGTCTTTGTCATCTTCTTTCCCATGTTCATTTAATTCACCAGGAAGCAGAATCCCTGGATTCAGCAAACCTTCCTCCATTCCACCCTCCAACGTTGCATCCCAAGGCTGAGTGAAACCAGAGCACCTTCACAGCAGGAACGACGTGTGGGTTGGCCAGTGATGGTCCACAACCCCACACAGAGTGCTGAGGGCTGCAGGCTTCTTTTAAGGACTAGGGTTTATGGAAAGAGAAAAGGCATCACATCAGTAAAGGCCTATAGCTTAATTATGATTAAAGTAACCAAGATGTTCTGTCATTCATGCACTTAACAAATATTTGTTGAATGCCTAGTATATGCCAGGAGCTATTCTTGGTGCTGTGGATGCAGTAGTAAACAAACTGGATGAGGTCCCTGCCGTTGTGGAACATGTAGTTTAGTGGGGAAGGCATATAATATAGATATCCATGACACAAAGTCATACATGCCCACCCCTTTTTTAAAAGACTGTTACTTAGAGTAGTTTTAAGCTCACAGCAAAATTTAGTGGAAAATACAAGGAGTTCTAATATGCCCCCTGCCCCCTCCTTACCCCACCGTACACAGTGCACCCTACACCCCACTGTCAAAATCTCACGCAAGTGTGGTGCATTTGTTATAATCAGTGAACCTACATGGACACATGATTGTCATCTAGAGTCCACAGTTTATGTTGGGGGTCTCTCTTACTGTTGTGCATTCTCTAGGTTGGCAAATGTATGATGCCATGTATCCACTGTTACAGTTTCATACAGAGTAGTTTAACTGCCCTAAAAATTCGCTGTGCTTTGTCTGTTCATCCCTACTCCAGAAACCACTGATCTTTTTATTGTCTCCATATTCTACCTTTTCCAGAATGTCATATATTTGGAGTCACGCAGCCTTTTCAAATTGGTTTTTTCACTTAATAATATACATTTAAGTTTCCTCTGTGTCTTTTCATGACTTGATAACTCATTTCTTTTGAGCACTGAATAATATTCCATTGTCTGGATGTGCCACAGTTTATCCATTCACCTACTGAAGAAAATCTTGGTTGCTTCAGAGTTTTGGCATTTACGAATAATACTGCTATCCATATCCATGCACAGGTTTGTGTGGGCATACCTCCGTTTTAACTCCATTCAGTAAATACAAAGGGGAGTAATTGCTGAATGCTATGGTAAGAGTATGTTTAGTTTTGTAAGAAACTGCCAACCTGTCTTCCAAAGTGGCTGCACCGTTTTGCATTCCCACCAGCAGTGAGTGAGGGTTGCTGTCGCTCCACATCCTCACCACTGTTTGGTGTTAGCAGTGGTCCAGACTTTCACCATTCCAATAGATGCGTAGTGTGCCCACCCATTTTTGAAAGATAAGATTATCTTTGGGAACCCAGAATCCTTCAGCTTTTCTTAGTTAGTTGTTTGAGGGGCCTTGTGTAGTGCTAGTCAATGCTTATTGAAAATAGCCACCTTCTTCAGACCTCTCATAAGTCAGTGCCTTTGGTTAAAATGGTTGTGGCACAGGGGTTTTGGTTGACCCTAAAGTGGATTGAACAACAATGTCCTCATGCATGGGGGATATTCCAACTTGTAAAGCAGTTCAGAGACATAGAGTGAGTTCTTCTCCAGGTGGCCAGAAACTTCTAAACTTGGAAATTAGGCTGGGGTCCTCCAGACCCAGCTTTGCTTAACTAAGGGAGAATGGGGGGGGGGTTGTTCCTTACAACTAGGGACACAGAGAGGAGGAAGAAGCAGAGGAGGAGCCAGTGTAGGGGAGGGGATAGTGATGAGATGACTGAAGTCATGGTGGAAGTGTGATCTGCCAGTGTTGGGGGTAGTGGCTGTCAGCATATGGCTGTTCTCTTGCTGGATCCCAGAGAAAACCACCACTGTCCCTGGACTAAGCAGTAAGTGGCACCAGGAGCTTGACTAGTGATTTACTGTCTCTTCCTCTTCCCTTTCCCTTGACTTGGTTTACCAGAGGTATTCAAAGGTGGTGGGTCGGGGTCCCCAGAGAGTAGGGGAATCCACAAAGAGCCACAAGCATATTGGAGAAAAAGAAATCTCCAAAGAGCTCAGGAGAGTAGGGTTATGCATCTTCTTCATATATCCCCATCTCTCAGCTTCTGATCTGAGCCCACCCGCTCATCACTTAGGCTTACCCATTCCCCTGCCTGTGCAACAATTTTATGACCGAGGCCAAAAATGCTACACTTCCTAAAGTAACCCAAAAAATTATAGAATCTGTGGAAAAATAATTAGAGTCATAAAGCTCATACATATACACCCTTCCTTCCATTTGGCTAGCAAACAGCCATGCCACCGAGAAAGTGGGGGACTGTCAACTCTGCCCCTGCCACTGATATCTGCTTATTCTCCTGCCCAGGCGGGAACTGCCTGGCACCACTGGCAGAAAAGCCACTCTGCCGGGGCTGGTCCTCTGCAGAGCTGTGGGGTGGCCTCCTGCCTGTACCCGCCCTCACCGGACAGGGTCAAAGGGAACCATAGCCAAAAATGTCATTAGTTACTTTTCATTCTTCCTATCTTGAATGCATTTTGGAGAAGAGAATTGCGTCTCTATACTTCCTTTAAAGAAAACTTCCTTTTTATTGTCATACGTAGTATGAAATTACATTACTTGATTTCTCATTTATATATTTATCATCTTTCTCACTGACACGTAAGCTCCGAGAAGGCGTAGAGTATATTTAGTCACCACCACAGCCTCGGCACTTGAGTAAGTGCTTAGTAAACAGTAAACAGTTGTCATGTGAATGAAAGCATAGAAACTGAAATGCTTGTGTTCGTAGAAGAATAGGAAAGGAAAAGTGAAAAGTAACATTTATGGAGTGTGAGCTCCGTGTTGGGCATGTGCTCAGCACTTTACATTGGACAGTCTCTATTAATCTTCTTTAATCTCTGTGGTTACTGCACAAGTCGATACTATCACATCCTCATTTTACAAAAATACAACAACAGCAGTAAAGGCAAGCACACACATTAGTCACTGTTTCTTCTGAAAAGTCAACAGAAACAGATGACTCCTGAGATTTGGGTAGTAGCTGAAAAACTACAGTGCTTGGCCTGGATCCCTGAACTGGTACAGCCTGGTCCACATGGGAGTTGAAGCGTTTTCCCATCCGAAGCTCCCAAGGGGTCTTGGGCCCCCAACGCTGTTGTGGAGGATCCTCCCAGAGGGTCCTGCCATACATGATTAGGCCACACCCTGGTGGGAGAAGTGGTTCCGGGGGGCCTTCCTGATATTTGTAAGGGGTGCCTGCTGGTATATGTGGGCCCTGGACCTGTCAGTTGTCATCGTGGTCCAGGCTGAGCCTACTCCAGGGAAGGGTCAGTCCCAGTTATGAGTGTTGTCCATCCAGCATTTTTCCCAGTACCCAGAGTTCGGTAGTGGTTCTCCAGCCTCACCTTAAAGGAAAACAAGAATTTTGTTTTGCAAAGCCATCTGCTGCATAAACAAGCGTATTCAGTACACAGATCGTGCCTTAACACCTTTACGGTGCAGGCTGGTGGTATTCATTACCGTGAGTGTGTGTATCAACAGTTGGGTGGGACCTTCTGTGTTGACACACCACCATCATATGGGGTGGAAGATGGAGCCCCTCCATAGCACGTGGCCACTCCCCATGTACACAGTGAGCTAGGCCCAGGGTCTGAAGTCAAGAAAGCAGGGAACGTGTTCCTTCTGCTTCTGCTGCCTCTGGAAAGGAAAATGGTTCCTCTAGGAGAGTTGAAGTGCCCTGACACTTTAGCCTAAAACACTGCTCAACCTCTTTAGGGTTGGGAATTATTTACTTATTGATGTGTTTACATTCTGGTTTCCTCCACAAAGATTGAAGTGGCAAATTTGTAAGGAAAAGACAGATATACTATAATGGAAAGTCTAATATACTTCCTATCTTCAAGGCCAGGAGTCTAATCGTTTATCTGGCTTTTATTTAAAATCTTGGTGGGTGGTGTGTTTTTCTTTCAATAAACTAATCAGAAACATTCCTGATTAACAAAGTCTGCTACGCCTGGAAATTCAGATTGCGCTAGAGCTGTGCAGTCTGATACAGTAGCCACAAACCAAGCGCGGCTATTTAAATTTGAATTAATTAAAATCAAATAAAATTTAAAAGTCAGCTCCTCTCTTGTACTAGCCACATTTTATGGGCTCAGTAACCACATATAGCTACTGTATTGGACAGTGCAGATAAAGCACATTTCCATCATCACGGAAAGTTTTATTGGCTGGTGCTGCCCTAGAGCATACCCTTCTATTATCATATTTAGTCACACAGTTCCTTTCTCCTCTAACATCTCTCACTTCCCTTCCACTTTGGGAAGGAAATCTACACTCAGTTCATGGGGCTGCTTTATCATCATCAGCAGCAAGAGTGACCCTGAACTCGTGATCTAACCTGTCATCACAGAGACACCAGTGACCCCACATGACAAAGTTAAGAGAAAGGCTTTTCAGGAATGAATTTTAGTGATATGTGATGAAACCCAGAATTAATATTAGAAGAGAAAACAGGATACAAAACAATGTGTGTGTGCATATGTATAAAAAACATTCCAGTTTTGTGTGTATCTGGCCATTTCTGAATTATGAAAATAAAGACAATTTTTCCTTTCTTTGTTTATACTCATCTACATCTTCTAGTTGGTATAATTAGCTTCAAACATTTTTATAATTAGAAAAAACAAGTTTGTTTTTAGAAGGAAAAAAAAAAAACTTCCCAAAACTGAAAGGAGGAGAAATGATTCTCCTTGACCCTCAGGAGCTACAATTTGGGTAGAATGAGTTTCTCTGCAAATACCTCCCCTCCTCCACTCTTGGAGATAAAATAACTTTTAAGGTGGAGGGCTGATTTTGTAATCAATGTAACAACTAACATTTATTGCCAACGTATATTTATGTGTATGTTCTTATGCTCTCATGAATGTAAGTGTCCTCCCTCCAACTAGATTATCAATGCTCAAAGGCAAGGATGTATCTTCTGTTTCTTTGGTCTCCCCGACAGCACCCTAACCCACACTTGATAACCGTTATTGACTGACTGACTGACAGATTGGCTGACCTTGCCATCACTGTTAGGTTTTATGCCCACAAAACGTGTTAACATGTTGCCTCATTTTGCTTTGGGTCCGAGAAGTAGTGTTCTTTCCAAATTTGCTACATGAAATCCAACCGCTGGAATACAGGAGCCATTCATCAGAAAGTGAGTTAGGCTTTCTCTGAGTCTGTGTGTGTGGCAAGACCCTAATGGAATTTTTTTTTTAAATTTTGTTAGTTTTATGGAAATAGCGCTGGGAAGAGAATATGTTAAAACTCTTTGATTTGAGTGACCACAACCATCCACACCAGTGTATTTGGCACCTCTAGTAACCAGCTACTTGGAAGGAGAGATTTAATAAGGAGAATTTTCTTCTCTTGAGTTGGCTGTTAGAGTGATAAAACATGCTTGTGGGGCCATTCTGGTTTTGACAGCTTCTTGTGTCAGCCAAGACACCCACAGGCAGGAATTATAGTCTACTCTACCCTCCTCGCTCAGATCCAGACTGGGAGATGGAGCCCAGAATGTTGGGTTTAATATTTAACTTCACTGGGTGTATTTTACCACATCAGAACCCTTTTATATTCATACATATCACAACACTTAAGTATACATTGAAGCCATGTAACATTTCTGTTCTCCCTCAGAAACAGGAGAGAAGATAGGAAAGGGAGAATGAATTGCTTATCACAAAAGGCCAGTGAGGGTCTCTATCATTGTCCCTGAATGATGAATGTCCCTATTTGTGGAGGTGTGGGAGTTTAGTGAAAAATGTGTCCTCTTCTTGGAAGGGTAATATTATACTGAGGAGTGCTACCAGGGAATTTATGGGTGACAAATATGAGCAGAGCTGGCATATGAGTATGGATAGCAGATATTGTCTGTCTTGCTCAGTGAGGTGACATTACATGCGAATAGACCAACCATGATAGTTCATGCTACTGTTTTCCTCCCGATGGGCTTGCCATGTTTCCATGTGCCTGGCCACCAGGTACCCAAAGTCAAGATCAATCCAAGAAACTATCCAAACCACACAACTCCACATTCCGAGTTCCTTCAGACCATTCAAACATGTCTCTGTTTAGAGCCTCCACTGGGGGGAATGAAGAAAACAGAACATGAGTCAATTAGTGCAGAATCTAGGAGCCATGGGCAAGAGGTATACCACTCAGGTCTCCAGTGGACCAAGAATGCTCCAGAAGATGCCCCTTGGGAACTGAGAGTGTGCCTCATGCCTACTGCTGTGTTCTCTCTTACATTGGTTATTGTTGAAGGACTTACTGCCTTTTCAAAAATTTTATTTCCCTTAATAAACTTTATTTTTAAGAACTACATTGTCATTGTAAAATAATTTCTTTTTATTTTCCTTTATTGAGCAAACACATACATATTATGTTACTAAAGTATATTATATAATGTATAAATTTTAATTGTATAACTAAGTATATTATAAAAATTATACTATATAATACATAAATATTAACTCTTTATAACTCAGAGATGTAGTTACTACTATTAAACGCATTTTACAAGTTAGAAAACTGAGACACCAAGAAGCTAATTAATGTAGGAAGAGTAGACAGTTGTTAAGCAGCTGAGCTAGGATTTGAAGGAAGTCTGGCTCCAGAGTGCTTGCTCTTCACCACTATTAAAATTCAAAAAAATACAAAGGCAAAAAATAAATACCTAAAGACAGCTATGACATGGGACCTTGCCGTTGTCATCCTGTACATAGACTTCCATATCGCTGAGCCAGTCTTTATGTTCAATTTTGTGTCTTGCTTTTTTAAAACTAAATTTGATAATGGTCTTTCCATGTTGTTAAATCTCCTTATAAATGTTGTTTTAATGGCCATTTAATATTCCCCTCATGTAAATGTACCACTATTTGCTTAACCATCCTTTTATGGGTGGCCATTTCAGCTCTTCAGTTTTCTGCTGTGATCACTAGCGCTATGACGACAGTCTCGGTGCAGAATTTCTCATGTTCTGCATAAGAACGTAAAATCTCCATTTAGTGTTCGTGGAAGGAATCCCGGGGCACTTAATTTCTTGTTTTTCCCATCAAAAACAGAATAGTGATATCAATAACCGACATTTATAAAGCACTTTAAAACATTTTAGATGTACTTCCTTATCCAATGACTCATTTAATCTTCACAATAGCCCTGCAAAGTAGACAATGATACTCACATTTTACAGTTGAGGAAACAGACACAATGCAATACAGAGTTAGAAAGCAGCAGAGCTGCAACTCTCCCTTCAATACAGTATGGAATGGAGATTTCATTATTATAGTTTTGAAAGCACATTATACCCTAAGAAAATAAGCCATTGACTTAAATTTATCATGAGGCAAGGAGAAAGAAGGAAAAGGTAAGGTATCTCGAAAGGTTTGAAGGATCATAGAAAAGAACCATATAGGACCCCAAGGAAAACTCCACTGAATGGGAAAAAAATTGAAAGGTATAGATGAAATAAGATTATCAAAAGATCAATCATTAGTTTCAAATATTTAAAAACCTTTCTTCATATTTCTTCATTATATTATTCACTTCCAGTTTTATCATTTACTGCAAATAACAATTATAATTGTTAAGTAAATTGTAGTACATCCAACTGTGGAATACTATGTACCTATTTAAAATAATAAGGACCATATAAATGTGTATGAATTTATGTGTTGGAAAGACAGGTAGATGCATTTTTTTTTTACATGGGCCTTGTTCAAGGTTAAATAGTCTACATTCTACAGATTTTACCAAATGTGACAACAAAATACAGGATAAAGGAAGTTAAGGAAGATGTATTTCAAAACCTAGCGGGAGGGTCTAGGGTAGGAACATCCCCTGAAGGTCAGTCCTTCCTTGTGCAGAAATCTTGAGAGAGTTTAAGGAAGATAAGAAACACTCCCATTTCAGGTACTAAAGCCCAAGATAAAAAATTTGTGAGCTAATAAGCTTTGAAATTCCTCTAAGGCAGGAGAGCTTCAGCCCAAATAGTGCCTTCCAAATGCTTACTTGGAAGATTTTACAGGTGGCCCTAAGAGTTAATGGCATTTTATCCCATGAAGCCAGGCTGGGTTCTAGCAGGGTTGGAGTGGCCTGTGGAACTTGCGCCCTGAAGGAACTCAGTGCCTTGCTTGCATTTCAGGATTTTATGGGCAGCTGCAGACGTTCTGCCCCCCACATTACCCCGACTCCCAGAGAACCATGCCGCCTGGCAGCTCCTGCAGTGTGGTGCCTTCCTTCGAGGACTGCCTGGTCCCCACATCCATGGGCCAGGCTGGCTTTGATGTTTTCCACAGAGCCTTCTCGACTCACTCGGGCATTACAGGTGTGTTGGGTGTCTGTGTCGTAGGCACTTGGGCCAACGGGTGGGAGAGACCAGGTGGGTTTCCTGTGACTGGCCTGGACTAAACCCAGCACGTGACCACGTCAAGTCCTGTTGCACTATCCCTGACACGGCTTCATCCTCCTCTTCAGCCCCGCGCTAGCCCCACTTCCACCGCCCTGGCGCAGGAGCCATCGTAGCTCTCCCACCCCATGGCCATAACCTTCCAACAAGTCTCCCTGGATCTACTCCTCATCTTTGCCATTCTGCCCTCCAAAAACGAAGGATAAAATACACCACTTTCCTGCTCACATACCTTAAATAATTTCCAGTTGCCTAGAGAATGAACTCTCCTCTCCAGCACGGGGCATCCACAGCCCCCACAAGTTAGGTCTGCTCAAGCTCTCCAGACCTGCCCACAAAATCTTTCCCTGACGTGCCTTTCACCTGAGCTTTGCCAACACGTTTGACCCTGCATGCCCCTCCCTTTCTGTCTTTGCTCTCTGTTTCCTCTTTCTGGAGTGTTCTTTCCCTACATCTCCATCTGTGAAAATCCCATTCTCTTTTGTGACTCAATTTTGATAGCACCTTCTCCTTGAAACCGTCCTCACCCTTCCCTTGAAAACTTGAATTTTATTTCTATTCCTTTTGTATTTTGTGCCAAGTCACGTTTTAGCCAGCTGCCTGCAAGCCAGCCTCCTCCCACGCTAAGGTCCCTGAGGAAAGACCCACTGGAGGGCCTAGGCGCCTCTGAGTGCCTCCTTAGCCACCAGTTGGCATTTGGGGAACTGCAGTACTGCACCACACAGTGGTGGGCGTGATGTGCATTAGGAGTTACTGACTTCCTGTGTTCTTTCTCTTCCAGTGTATGACGTGCCTTCCAGTTCCTCAAACCTCTTCGGGGAGTCCCTTCGCAGTGGTCCTGAAGACGCCGCATTCTTGCAGCTCAGCGCTGTGGACCGCTGTCCCAGCCAGCTCTCCTCTGTCCATACAGAAGGCTAAAAGCTCCCTTGGCCCCTCCTGCGCATCTAGAACTGTCTTGTTGCTTGCCACCTTGTGTTCTCATACCCCCACAGACTGCACGAGGAAGGATGTCAGCCCAATCAGCAGAACCTGCAGCCTCACTGACGTGTCTTTGCAAGGCAGGACTGGACGGTCAGAGCTAGCTTTGCAGGAATGTGCGCAGTTGCTCCTTTTTCTCTCCAGGTCTGCTGGACCGGGTGACCAGCAGGACTGTCTTCTCAAAGGGAATTTAGAGTCTCAGTCTACTGGATACCTGTTACTTCCTGGCTGTCAGCCCTCAAAGGACACCAGTGAAATGATGTGCATGTGAAAATGCAGTTTGGGGATGACCCTGGCCGAATACTCCAAATAGGGAAGGACAACCCAATCGCCAGAGGCGCGGTGGGCTGCCTCACCCAGCACTCGCCCGCACTGCCGGCCAGGGCAGAGCCAGACGCGTGAGGGAAGTCCACGTCCAAAGCATAGTGTGGTCCCAACTCCTGGAAACTTCCCAGATTTCGCTTTCCTCTTAGATAGTCCCGTGCTAACCCATCGCTTCTCAGTGTTTCTCCAACAGCAAAATAAGGTTTTATATTTTAGCAACCTGTCTCTGTTTTTAAAGACTTGTTACTTACCTACTTTAAAAGGAAAACAAATATTTAGAGGCCTGTTCTTTGAATGGAAATTACTATTATTTTAATCACCTCAGTTCCATACATTTTGCACAGCTATAGCTCTGCCTGGCCCCACCCTGGAATGTTGCTTTTGCAGGTTGCAAAGGCTACCTGAGGGAGACGGGTGGGCACAGCCCTCGAGGCACAGCCAGTGCTGTAGCAGGAGCCCTCCTGGGTTGACTGTTCAGCAACTCCACCTCAAAGACCTTGCTCAAAGAAAAAGGTTGTTTGACTGACTGGTTTGTCCATCGCCTCCACTCTGATGCTCCACCCCGGAAGAGGTGAGAACAGGGACACGCTCAGCTGTGTGCCTGGGTTCTCTGGGAAAACCAAACAAGGGATGATGCCTGGTGTCCAGTTACTGTGTGTGGTCTCTACTTCTTCAGGATATGCATTCTTCTATCTGTCTGTCTGTCTGTCTCTCCCGTACACTTCTCTCTACCCTCCCTTTGCATCCTTCTCCTTCGCTCCTTGACTGGGGGTCAGACATGCCCACAACCACCACCGTCTTACCATCCACTCTTGGGAGGGTGGGCGGAAGAAGGCAACCCTTTTTCTAAATCTCTGGTTTGAAGGCTTGGAATCTTCACAGAGCACCTGGCCATTTTATATCAACCCTAAATAGAAAGTCATTTTCTATGACACCTTTACAAAGCTATTAAAAAGATCCCAAGTCTTAGGGCATAGGCCAGAAAAATTGGCCAACCCCAAAGACCTGGTAAATTCTGACATTCTGGTACTGTGACATTTCGGAGTTTCTTTTATCTCTTTCTAAAAATGTTCTCTGAACAAAAGTGAAACATGCTGTTTGTCAAACTGAGATCATTACATCCTTCAACAAGACAATGAAGCAGCTTGGTGTTGGACTCGGGGTCCTGTGACAGTTTGTATCCTGACAGACAGGTCTTTCCAGTCTGGCTCTGCAATCGGTAGAGTTCTACCTGATTCAGGAGTTGATTCCAACCTGTAGTAGAATGAGGTGAATAAAGAACCAAGCGTGGATTTCATTCTTACAGCGCACTTGGTCAGTCCAGATTCTCTGACTAGCAGCCTGTGTGCTGAGTCACCGGGCAGACATAGAAATCTGCAAGAGATGAGTTGTCTGCTTTGCAAAAGGATGCACACCAGGCTTCCTTTATAAGTGAGCTCTCAGGCTGCATGTAAAATACCATCCTTCTTGCAGACTTTTTGTCCCTTGGCGTAAGCAAGGACACATGCACACATACACTGGCTTCGTCGGTAACATCCCTTGTACATCCTCTGTCACACTCTAGAAAGAAAGGAAAACTCTGGTACCTTTAGAGAGACCATTTATCCTTTCTTAAATATGGAAGCCTCTGTGAGGAACTCAAATACCTTTTGTTTGTGCAATGAGAAAAACATGAAAAGGGTAAGGTGTTATTGCAGTTGATGTCGTCAGCCCTGCCTGTGGCTGTGTGTAATCTGAAGTAGAAAGGGGGAAGGCGGACCAGACAAGAAGCTGAACCTCAGAAACCATGGACATCGCCTCCCCGTTTGGGACTTACCAGGGCCTCTCCCAGCCACCGCGCCCTTTTCTTCCCTCACCTGGCCTGGAGGGAGCCAGGGAGGGGCCAGGCAGCAGACCTGCAGCGCCTCCCTCCTCAGCAGGAACTCAGAGGCCCAGCCCCTGAGGGACATTCCTGTTGTCCCAGGGAGCCTGCAGGAAGCACAGCGGCCACTCAGGTGCCTCTCCCTGTTCACTGATGGCCGCAGGTTTGAGATTAGGGCCTCAGGACATGGCACATTAAGGTTCCTTTTAAACTACACAGACTGTCCTTAGTTTCCAGAATCTCTCCTAATCTTAAAATGTGTCCCTTGCTTACTTTCCAAGCATTGCGGAAGATTTGTATATGCTTTCCTCGCTTTTGTAGCAGTGTCAGTGGAAACTTCAAAAAAATGATTCCCTTTCATTTCCTGGCTTTTTCAGTCTTGATATGTAACCATTTTCATAAATATCCGAACAGAGATTGTCATTCCCCTTTTTATAAAAAAAAACTAGTGCTTGTAAAAACACACACAGCCCAAAGCCAATTATCCTATTACGTTAAAAAAAAAAAAAAAACAGTATGCCTAGAGACATTTAATTTGCTACATTGTCTTAATTCCCTAAAGGGACTGCATCAAAATGTCAGTTGTAATTTAGCCTCTGATCAGCTGTTAAATATTATTTAAATATTGGCTGGTCCTGTGGGGTAGCTCCGTTTACCCATGTCTCCCCCAAATTACATAAGTGATTCTAAAATGGAAAAAAAAAGGTCTTTAATAGATCACAGCATAGTTTCCACTGATAACAGAGTGTTGGTTTTGTTCAGTTGTTTTTAAATTACCAGCTGTCAAGCACACTAGGACACTAATACCAGTTCTGAACAGGGATAAATTCAGCTCCCCAGTCTGAGAACCTTGACTTTCTAGTTGCCCTGAAGTATGGGGAATAGTGACTGTAAATGTTCAGTTTAATTATTTGCTATTTTATTTGAATGTGTTGACCATGTCATTTTATAGCAGCATTTTTTAATGGCACTTTTTGTTGGTGGTGTGGAATTTCTGCAGTTACTTTTTTTTTTTTTTTTGCAATGGATAAAGCAAAAAAAAAAAAAAAACACTCATCAGAGAAATGGTGAGTGTAAAACAGAAAAGATTTATTTTGTACAGACAGCAAAGCATCCTGTGTAATGTTGCTGACATAAAGCACTTTGGGGGGGAAAAGTGGAAATCTGTTTTCCATAAATCACACAGACTCTTGTACATAGTTATATACACTCACGTAGAGAAATGAACTGCATATATCATACTGGATATGGGGCCAATTTTACTCTAGAGGCACATCTGGTGCTTATTGTCATAAATCTTTTAAAGAATTAGGTACACTTTTTTTTCTATTAATATGTATAGTTTTGTGATTTGTCACAGTTATGTTTCATATAATCATAAGTTATTTTGTCTTGTTTCATGAAGTCCTTTTTTTATGTCAAAAGTAAAATGAAGGGATTGTGCACTTGGTACAGAATAAAACTGGAAATAGAGGCTACGCCCTCCTGCCTGGAATCCTCCTTCAGCATGTCGCTTTAAAACGCAACAGCCACAACCGTTGTTTGTTTGTTTGTTTCATTATTTTGTTTTGTTTTGCCATCAGCCTGCTACGTATTGGGGATGGTAATTATAATTAAAAGCAGATTGGTGGGGGAGGGAATGTCCAAGGCCAGCTTTAAAATGCCGCATTGCTTTGGGCCAGAGCTGCAGCCTGGATTTAATTATAGATATGAGGACGAAATGGCAGTAAAATGAATGTCTCCCTGAATCCTTTACATGTTGGGAGTGTCCATAAATAAAACATGAAGTTTTATTTCATCAGATTTAATTAAAGCTTTTATACATGTTTTATTGGTTATTCTATTAATCCGCCTCACAAACTGGATAAATGTGTGCTAGGATTTGGGGTTTATTTGTGCCTTTTCGATGTAGCGCTACATCATGCTTCAGAAATGCCTCTAGCGCTTGGTACTCCAGGTGCTGGGGTTTCAACAAGCTGGTGGTTGGAGGAGGGGGTCTTTTCGGCCCTGTATTCCTAAAACCCTGCAGAAAAAGACACAAGCATCAGCTTCCTGTGAGCTTGTTCCCCGAACTTTGCAGTCCTCTGATTCCCCAGAGAAAGGGGCTGCTACCATGTCCCTGGTTTCCCCATCCTGTCCACTGTGCAGGCTTTAGAAGCCGCCTGTCCCACTGACTGCAATGAGCTTTTGTCCTCCGCTCCCACAAGCGGCTAGGGAGGGTGATCAGGATATTCTTACACCTCGCTGACCTGCTAGCAAAGCACTTGAATCGAAGAGAGATCGCATCTCAACGATCATTCTCAGAAAGTTGACTGTTTTCTTGCTACATTTTTAAGACTGGAGAATTATTTTAAAGGAAGATACAAAGCAGAAGTGACTGTGGTCCCATGTACCTTGTCTGGTTCCGCAGGATCAGAGAGCAGGCACCGTTTGATCGGGGTTGTGGAGGTAGAAATGGTGCTGACTGATAAGACATAAAGAGCTCCTCACCTTCCTAAGAGGAGGACACCGGTGGGAACGTGACTTGTTCTAACCTCTTCGGAGAACAGTTCAGCATCAAGTGCCAGAGGTGCAGGCCCATATGCCCTACAACCCAACAATTCCACTCCTTTCCAGAGACTCTTAACTCAGTGACAGTTCAGATGTAAGATGTTCCTAGCAATGTTACCCACAATAGCCCAAACTTAGAAATGACCCAACTGCCCATCAACAGTACAATGAATAAATGAATTTTGCCCAAGTAACGTACTGAAATGCCATGGAGGTGACAGCAAAGGAAATGACAGAACTATAGCCACACACAATAACTCAGAGTTGAGTCTCACAAACCACATGAGAGAAAGGAACAGACGCAAAGGCAAATACACAGTGTCGATCTATGTACACACAGTTCAGAAACAAGCAAATTCAATTATAGGGTTTAGATGGAAGAAATATAAAGAGCAGCAAGGAAAATATTATCACAAAGGCCGAGATCCTGATCAACTCTGGGGAGAAAGGGCACACGGGGGCCTTCTGCGGTGCTGACAGACAATGCTTTACTTCTTGACCCAAGTGTTAGGTTATGCAGGTGTTTGATTTATAATTATTGAACTGTGCTTATGTGTTTTATAGTCTTTATTTCAAACACCAGTGAGAGCCAAGTCTTACATTCCCTGCTTCGGAGGTCTACAGACTTTTTCTGCAAAGGGCCGGATAAGACGTGTTTTAGGCTTTGAAGGGTCTACGGTCTCCGTCTCAAGTACTCTGGCACCGTAGCTGAAAAACAGCCATCGACAATATACAAACAAATGGATGTGGCTGCGTTCCAATAAAACTTTATTTATGGACACAAATTTGAATTTCATCAAATTTTTAGATGTCATGAAATACCATTTTGATTTTTTTCAACTCTATAAAAAGGGTTTAAAAAATTCTTAATTCACAGGCTGTACAAAAGCAAAACCAAAAATACAGCAGGCAGGATTTGGCCCATGGGCTGTAGCTTGCTGGCCCTAGTCAACTGAAGAGCCTTCCTCAAACGCTTCCCATAAATACCCACTCAAAGAAACCGCCGATAGGAGCCCCTCTGCTTATTCTTCTGCTAGGTTGGGTCTTGTTCCTAGTGGAAATTCATGAGTTCTATTGATTAAGCTCTTCTTTGTTTAGATCCTGGGTTCTGCTCCCTGGGATACAGATGAATGTGTAGAGCTTGGAATGCCATTCGACTTTATCTCTGGATTTAAAGTTTTTAATAAAAGGAACTGGGCATAGAGAAATCTGTGAGAATTGGAAAATGAGCACCCATTCTTTCCAAGCTAACCAAATATTTGCTGGGTCTTGGCAGCCACAGCCAACCTTTTTCCTCTGAAATGCTGAGAGGTTATAAGTAATGGGAGACTTCATTTTTCTCGGGCCACAGCTCTTGTGAGAAGCTGGAGCTGCCTCTCAAAACCTGCAGGGTTCTCAGGGAAAGGAAAATCAGGGTTTTATGCTCCAAGACGCCTCTGGAAAGTGGTTGTAGCAGAGTCAGGGGGCCCTGACGGTGCTAACGGTTTGCCCCCTCCACACCGTAGGAAGGCGGCTGAACACCCCAGCCCCTCCCTGGCCCATGGTTTCCCATAATGCCTCACTCCCTAATTCCCAAACGTAGGGCTTGTCAGTCCTGACAATGCTGCCTGTTGAACTCACATTTACGGGAGAGAATGAGACTGAATTCACATGGCACAAGTGTATGCCTCTCTTTGTGTCTCTAGCCTATGATAAAAGTGGTAGTTTCAAAAATATGGTTATTCATGAGTCCCGGGTCATTGGCTAAATATTAGCTTGGACTAATCCTCTTCACCAAGTCTCCTTGGTGGTTGCATGTGCTTGAGTTTGTGTATTTTGTATAGTTCTGATATTAAAGCTACTAAGAGCATAGTATTTTGGGTGAAATAATCCAAATTATAGAAAGAAAATTTTAACCAGAAGAAAGCTTAAAGAACATCCAGTCCAAGCATCATTTTACAGAGGAAGAAACTAAGGTTATTTCATTCATTCACTCATCCATTCGTTCATTTGCTCATGCTTTCACTCATCCAACATTTATTGCATGCCTGCTGTGTGTTAAATAAACAAAGGTAGAAGTGGCTCTGATCTTCACAGAGCTAAAGAGGACTACAGGAATCATCTGCCCAAGAAGACTGGCTGGGGCTTGTTAAAAATGTACATTCTAGAGAGACTGAATGCACAGAGCTACTGAGTTGGAATTTTTAGTGAGATGGAGTCATCTGCATTTTTAATAAGCTCTCCGGGTGGGTGGTTGCTTGTGCAAACTAAAAGTTGACCGACTACCTTTGGTATAATGGAGGAGGCAGACCATTTAACAGGGCAACGTTGCATAATAGAAGCTCCCAAATCCTGCCTGGCAGGGTCAGTGTCCATAGGAAAGGGGAGTGGAATGTCTGAGCCAGTCCTGAAGGATAAGTAGAACCTCAAGAAGCAAAGAAAGGATATATCAGGCAGAGCACAGAGCATGTGCAGAGACAGCAAGAGAAGGAAAGGCACCTAACAGGACAGTTTTGAGGGTGGTCCCATCTCTGTGCTCTAATTCTTCCATGACCCCTGGCCCCTGAGCCACAGCCCTTCCTATGTCCGCCTGCTGAGCTCAGAGCATTGTTTCCTAAACCGCAGGGAATGGTACGCTACCAGTTACTCTGCAAAAAGGGTTCCACCATCAAATTAGTTTGGGGAATAGTGGCCAAAGTTGCACAGGTGTCTTCACTTAAGGACCTCTCAAAGCCATTTCTGTTCCTAAGTGCATCGTGACCCTCCAGGATAGAGTCCAGGGGTGCAATCTGTCAACCAGAGAATGCAATTTCCAAAAAGCACCTTATTAGTACTGTGGAAACAGTTTACTGTTTCCTCAAAAAGTTAAACATTTAATTTCCCTATGATCCAGCAGCTCCTCTCTTAATTCAAAAGACTTGAAAGCAAGGACTCAGATACTTATAAACCAATGTTCATAGCAGCATTATTTGCAATGTCCAAAAGGTGGAAACAACCCAAATGCCCAACACTAGATGGATGGATAAACAAAATGTGATCTACACATACAATGGAATATTATTCAGCCTTTAAAAACAGAGAAATTCCAATACATGCTACAACATGGATGACAACCTCAAAGACATTATGCTAACTGAAATAAGTCAAACACAATAGGACAAATACTGTATGATTCCTCTTATACGAAGTATCTAAAATAGTCAAATACATAGAGATAGAAAGTAGAAGAGTGATTACCAGAGCCTGGGGGAAGAGGAGAATGGGAAGTCATTGTTCAACACGTAGAGAGTTTCTCTTTGAGAAGATGAAATAGTTCTGGAGATGGATAGTGGTGATGTTTGCACAAAATTGTGAATGTACTTAAAACCACTGAATTGTGCACTTAAAAATGGTTAATAAAACAGTAAATTTTATGTTATGTATATTTTGCCACAATTTAAAAAAAAGAATGCGAGCAGAGCACCTAATATGATGCCTGACACCTAGTAGACAATTGAAAAAATTTCAAAAGCACCTTATCAGGCCAGTGTTCCTTAGGATGCTCTTTGGGAACATCTCCACCCCCACCCCCGCCCCCCCACCTTGAGGTGGGATGGGAGTAGAGCCCAGCCTGGATCAGCATTTGCTCCTGCCAGGTAGGAATGGCGGCTGTGAAGGGCCCCTGGCTTCCTGAGAAAGAGGAAGAGGAAGAGAAGCTGAGGAGGAGAGGGGAAGGTGGTTGGAGGAACTGCAGAAGGTGTTCTGAGCACGGAGCACAGAGCACGGTGCCTCATATGCATTCCCAGGAACTGAGGATGGGAAAGAGAAGGAGCATGGACGAGGTGCTCATGTGTAGCAGGAGGAGGGAGTGAACTAGGGGGAAATACAAGAAGAACTAGTTTACACCCAGCAGATCCCAATGTGAGCAAATGCAGAGATTTGTCTGGATTTCATTCATTCCTTGAACAATTATTTTCTGAGCTCCATACGCAACAATATGTGCCAGTTACTACTCTAGGTGATAGGAATAATACAGAAAAGAAAATATCCCTGTCCTCATGGTGTTATATTCTAGTGGAATGGCGTTTCAAATGGTTTGTTTTTGTTGTCCGTGAAGTATGAGATTCTGCGGAAGTTGGGTTCTCCAGGAAGCGGCTGCTGAGACAGTTGGGTGCACAAAAGGTTTATCGGAGAGTCACACCTGTGAAAAGAACAGGGTAGAAGCTGGATTAGGCAGAGGGCATCATCATACTGTGATGCCCCTAGAGGCTCTGCCAGCCCATCCGGATGATCCGGAGCAAAGACTGCAAGAGTCCCCCGTTGGGTGGAAATAGCTAGACTGTGGTACCACGCCCTTGCTGAAGACTACCCTCCCCACCCCCAACACACACACATACACAGAATAGTGCATCTTGGCTGTCACTGTATTGATCATTCATTGGCCGGGTCACTCCAGAGAGCTGAAAAGCTGAGGCAGACCTTGAAAGAATTAATGCTGTCAACTAACCACAGTGTGTAGCTGGGGATCTGAGCAGCATAGCTCTGTGCGTGCCCATGAGGCCCTGGGGGAAGACATAGGCACCCCATCACTGTTTCCCAATTTGTAATAAAGAATGCACTGGGCACACACATTCACACATACACACAAAGTCACTGGGATTTCAAAATCTCAAGACTGCTTTCTTTCAAGGCTGGCATACTCCTCCCTAGGGAACAGTGGTAAGATTCTTTTTTTCTTTTTTTGGAGAGAGGTGGATGACCTATTGCTTTTTCTTTTCTCCCAGGAGGCCTCAAGAAAGGTCACAGGCTTTGGCGTCAAGCAGACCTTATTCTATGCCACTTATATGCTTTGCAGTGCAAGAAGCAAGTTCCTAAACTACACTGCTCTGAGCCCATGTTCATCTTTCAGCAGCACTCACAGTGCCTGTCTCATAGACAATGAGATAAATACATAGATTATCTGACACAGTTCCAGGTGCACACTAAGAATTCTCTGAAGGGTCACTTCCATGTTTTAAAAATATCTGCTCCTGCAAACTGTGTGGAATAGTCATTTGTGAAGAGACCACAGCAAGGCCCATAGTTCTGAGATTAGTGCCTGGAAGCAGGAAGGAAATGAGCTAGCCCAGAGTGTACCCACGTCATAAAACCCTCTGATGATACTGCCTCCAAGGGTCTGTCTTTATCTTAAACCCAGTGCAACCTGTGGTACACACAGATATCTCTTGGCATCTTCCTTGGGCCATCAGAAAGGATAGTACCATTTTGTTAGAAGCAAACGAGAGGACCTCCTACATTGGGCCCCATGCTACAAAGGGCTCCACTCTGACCATCCTCCAGCTACTCCCCACCCCATGCAATGGGGAATTTATGTGGCCAAAGGGACGTCTCCACCCCAAATCCACTCTCATTACCCTTCTGGGCTCATTGCAGGTATATGGAACCCCAGAACTCCCTGTCAGAATGGCCCCCTGCTGCTTCAAGGCCAAGACATACTTCTTTCTCATCCACCTCCCCCAAGAGCGGACCAGGTCTCCAGTATGTAAATCCTGAGGCTTGAGGGGTAGCCAGGGAGTGTCTATTTGTGGGATTGTGGATGCATCTAGACATGAAGACTGGTGTGTCTGTATGTGAACATGAAGCCTCCTCATGGCTGAAGATGAACCCGGGTCCCTGAAGAGAAGGGAGGTGTGTCACAGGCAGGAGGCCAGGGACTGGCCTTCTCTTCAATCATAATGTAGTTTTATTTAACAGGTTTTGTTAGCTTGCTTTTGAATTTTTAAATATTTAGATCTATGCATTTGTAGGCCTCCATTGGCAATCTTGCCCCAGGCCCTATAAATATTAGAGGCAGGCTTGGAGAATTCTTAGAGCATTAGAGACACTAGACCCCAAATACCAGGAGAGAAGATGTGCAGTGCAGATTCTAAAGTCCATGAAAAATCGTTAAGCAGTGTCAGAGCATCAGGACTCAATAAATACCTTGACAGTTGCCAGACAGCAAATGATGCACAATGCAAACATTTGTTGTAGTCTAATACTTTTTAAAACAAAATAATGCATTGTTATTTCTAATCCAAGTGCTTCCTGACTTGGCTGTGCTCTGTAATCAACAATGAACATCTGTAAACTATGTCCCCAAATATCGTACGTGGAACATCTGTACAGTGCAGTTCCCTTGTAAAAGTTGCCCATGTATATAGCGTGACCCATTGTACAGTTGCTTTATGGAATGCCCTCTTTCCCCCTACTGCAAATCTGCATGGCACATTAAGCTGAAAGTCTCTGTGGGATACTGTGGGGCATATCCAGGTTTCCTAACCGCACAGCTGGGTCTTCTATCACCAACTCCAAATCATCTCTGTTCTTGTTGCGTGCACCCTGTGATCACTGCTGCTTAGACTTTCAGAAGGCCAAATTCCTAGCCCCAGAAAGGGTTCTTGTCTGAGAGCCCATGTTGGAAGAGACTCCTTCGTGGTTCAGGCTTCCATGGCTGCCTGAGAAATTCAGAGCTCAGTCACTGAAGGCTATCCAGTCCTGGGGCCTCCCTCGATACCTCAGAGCAACTGAAATGCTAAGGCAGTGGTTTTCCAAGGTAACAGCTAGCAAATGAGACAACCATGACAAGAAGCCTGGACTCTTCCTTTTTCCTCTGTGATCACTTTCTCCCCCCGCCTGCCCATTCTAGGACTTTAGCTTTTATTAAAACTTGACTTGGCTCTGCTGAGCTATTATTGGCCACACTTACTCATAGCCCACAGTGGAGGCAAAGCTGCTGTGGGAAATCCTGGGCTCTGGATCCATTCTATTCTTTGAAGTAGATCTTAGGCTGCCTGGCTGGATCTGGCCAACTGGCCTAAGATCCATGCTGTTCCAGCCGTACAAACTGCACCATGACAAGGGCAGTATGGTGAGATGTAAGGAGCATTGGTCTGTGTGTTTGGAGACCCGATTCTAGGTGGGTGACACAGCCAAGTCACTTCTGACTAGAGCTTGAGCTCTGGAGTAAGATGTCCTCAGAATCTGCCGTATCTCTACCACTTAAGCAAATTATAATACTTGACCACTCTGAACCTCAGTTTCTTCATCTGTTCAATGAGGATCATACCTGAGTGACAGAGTTCTTGGGGGATTCATGTGCCTGTCACATGGCTGGCAATTAGTAAATATTGGTTTCCCCTTCCCACCTGTAAAATTCAAGGCATTGAAGTGGATGATTTGTACAGCTCTGACATGTATTTGTGCTGTCACTTGGCTTTCCTATCCCAGCATTTTCTCCAGAATCCATGACTGATTCTCCTCTTGGGTCATTTCCCTTTTCTGCCCAGCTATGTTCGTTGAAAAGTTTGCTATGCAACTGTTGTCCCTCATCTTCCCAAGCCATGAAGGACTTTGCAGCCAGGGCCGGTCTGCCTGGCAGTTCGTACCATTAATGATTCACCAAGATGAAGATGGATCTAGGAGGTGACCTGTGACAAGGCTGCCTTCTGTGCTGCAGGAGAGAGATTCTAGGAGAGCTCTGAAGTCGATGGGCGTGCCATCCTGAAGCACGGGAACCACAGCAATCATACCGGCAGGGCAGCCTCCACTCAAAGAGGCTACGGCTGCACAGAGCGGTGCCAAGGAGTCCCATCCCTTCTTGGCATCACTTTCCCTGGGCTTCAGTCTCAGGACTGGTGCAGAGAGCAGAGTACTGGAGGGGGGGCGGGTAAAGCCAAGTTATTAGGGAGGAAAGAGAAATTCTGCACAACTAAACAAAAGGAAGCTACTGTTTTACTTACAAGTAACAAAAATCAACCTGCATTTGCTTAAGTTGAGAAGGAAAAGTTATTGGCAAGACACAGGGTAAAAATACAACCAGATATCAAGAATGGGACTGAAAGCTGACCCAGCTCACTCTCTTTCCATCTTTCACATCTGCTTGCTTTGGCCTAGTTGCTCTATCCTTCTAACTCTGCAGATCTGCCTCCTCTGCTTTTCTGATTCACAGAACTGGCAAATGACGCTCATCTCATATTTTCAGGGTCGTAGTTTACCAATCTAAAGAGAGAAATAGAGCAAATAAGCCAGTTTATCTAAACACATAGATAAATAGATAGATGTAGATGAAGACATAGACATAGATATGGTATATAGCCTATCAATCTGCATTTCAAATCCAAAAAAAGGGGTTCTGGAGCACCCAGCTAGGTTCAGGTACCCACCCCTGTTATGATCAATAACCCCAGTACTCGGTATGTATACTAATTAACACAGACCCCCACAATGACTGAGGGGGCAAGAGGTGGGGTTCTCTGTGAGCCTGGCATATAATTAAAAAGGTGTCCACAGCAGCCTAATGAGTTGGGCCACTTTGAGAGCCAGAATTGTGACTCTAACAGTGCAGGAAAGCCCCCAGAGTTCCAGGATTGCCACACACCAACAGTAAATGGATAGTGAACCTTAGCCAACAGGTCCCTTATCGCAACCTGACTTGACTAAGCTATCATCAAGCAGATCTGCTTCTGAGCCCTTATTATCATGAGTTTTTGCTGCAGCATTTACTCTGAGGTCAGTCAGTAATTCACACTCGGGTCTTTAAGATCTTTTGTGAGTTTCCACAAAAGGCTATTGGTGCAGTGCCACAAGTTACTCTCTCCCCCTAACCTGCGCACTCTCTGTGACTTATATCCTCTCTGGAAGCTGCATTCTTCCTGAAGAATCATCGTTTGCGCAAACATTGACATAAGGGGCTTAAACTACTTTGGGTGTCAAGAGTAGAAGCAACAGATGTGCCATTTGTGTGTGCTATTCCTCCATCCCAAATTAAAAAATTTGGGATGGAGGAATAGCAATCCTGTTACTAAACGTTTCTGATCATATAACCACCTCAGCAGCACAGTTTTTTAAAAAGGACTCCTTATTAACATCTCATTAATTTCACACACCCTCTTCCAGGGAGCTTTTAACTCTCACCCATCGTGCCTACCGTCCAGCCCATTCCATTGAACTTGATTTCTGGGAAGATAAGGTGTTTGTCTGAATTTGACTCCTGTGATCCCCACAAGTTCTTGGATGCAGTGAGAGACAAAATTGTTCCTCTGATCATTAGTAGTCCTTTCTGGGAATCCAAAATAGCTTGATAAAAGGTTTCCTGAATGAATTGGAGCAATGTCTTAGCATCTCCTAAAACACTGGAAACAGAAAGAGCACCCACTGTCAGCACTTCCGTCTGAGATGGGGCTAGAAATCCTGCTCAGCACAGCAAGGTTCGGAAAAAGAAATAAGGCTCCTGTTCCTGGGGTGATGGTGAACCACTGCAGGCTGCTGTTTCCCTCTTCAAAATCAAATCCGTACAAACTATAGAAGTGAGAGGAAAATGTGAGTTACAGAAACAGCCACAAAATCTGAAACTTTGAGAAACTGCTGAGGATGTTAAAGTCAGTGTTGAGTTAGAGTGAGAGGTGGAGTGTGGGACACTTACCTTCTGAGGAAGGTAACTAAAGCCCTGAGAAAGGATGACCAGAGAAGATAAGAAGACAAGGTTTAAGTTTCTCTCTCACCTCTCCCTAGAATTGCTTTAGGACCAACACCTGCCTTTTCACTTAGAAATCTGCTGCCGTAACCCCATCCATTAATGCTAGGGAGTATGAGAGTAATGGAAAAGTCCTGCTAGGATGAGGAATTGATGAAAACCACTAGGGAGTGACCAGCTGACCTAAGACCTTCATTTCTCTACCCTACTCCTACCTTCAACACCTCCAGGGCTTTTCAGTACAGCCTAGGAAGGTTACCTATTCCCAGTGCAGTTTTGGCCTAAGGGCTTACAGTTCAAACCCTATGGAGAGTTGCCTGGTAGAGTGGGAAAGAAGCAGCAGTGGTCAGCGGTGGCGCTGTGGTTCTTCCTGTGGCATTGCACCTTGAGACTAAGCCTATTTTCCTTGAACCAGCACTGATAGAAACTAAGACTGGCCACTGACATTTTTAAATACACACTGTCAGACAGAGTCGATGACCCCTGCACGGGACATGAGCTCACAATCTATTAATAAAATAACCAGACTCCTGCAACATACATCATTTGAATATTGAAACCCATAAAAGAAAATTTTAAGTAAAGTCTATTAAGATACTTAACCAAATGAGAAAAATATTACCAACATGGAACAAGAAAAAAAGGTAAAAATAATCAAGTAGAAATATAGTTATAAAAATAGAATGGTTGGAAAAATAAGAATAGAATGGATACAGCTGAAAAAAATGAATTAATTAATGAATGAATTAATTTATGAATTAATAAAATATATTAAGTTCTCATAAAAGATAAAAAAGAAAAAAAGAAAGAAAATATGAAAGAAAAGCTAAAAGAAATGGACCACATAAGTAGAAGCTAGAAATTCTAGACACAAGGAAATAAAATGAAGAAAAACATTTTTAAAATGGAGATATATATTTTAGAATTGAATAAAAATGAAACACCTTATATTAAAAGAGCCCATATACTGCCAAATACAACAGATGAGGAAAAATTGACACATAAATATGGTAAAATTTAAAGATACTGAAGGCAAAGAAAAGTTACCAATACTTCTAAAGATAAAGAACAATCACAAAGGAATGAACATCAGAATAACATAAGACTTCTCAACAACAATACCACCGAATGCAAGACGACAATGGCATACTGCGGTAGCATTCTAAAGGTAATGAAGGAAAGAAGGACAAGTAGAGAGAAAAAAGAAGTATAAGGGCTAGAAAATATGAAGTAAGATGACAAAAATATATTCTAATATGACCATAGTTATAATAGATATAAATGCATTAGATTAACCATTTAAAAGATACAGATTCTCAGATTGGATTAATAAAAGAAGCTTCAACTGTCTGTTCCTAGAAGAGCTTACTAAAAAATAAAAAGACACAAAAGACTTAAAATAAATAGATGGAAATACATACCAAGAAAATACAAACCAAGGGAAGGCTGGGGTAGCAATCCTAATATTTGACAGGAATCATTTAAAAAAAGATATATCTTAAGGAAAAAAAAGACCTTATATAGAAATAAAAGGAACAAATAAATAAGAAGATATATTGATCATAAACATATACACACCTAACAATACAGACTCAAAATACACCAAGTAATATTTGACAAAACTGAAGAGAGATAAGTCAAGTATTATAACTTGCCAATTTGAACACACAACTTTCAGAAATGGAAATTGATAGATCAAGCAGAAAAACATATGCAAATTTATCAAAGATGTGGCACAATAGATAAGCTTGTGTTAACAGATATATACAGAATTTTATACCACGCAAACATAGAATTCATATTCTTTTTGAGTTGATACAGAAAAATTTCACAAAAATAAACCTTCGTGAGGCCAAACTGGCGTGGCATTTCAGGGCTGCTTTAATCTTATAAAACCTTCACATCAACACGTATTTTCACAACTGCCGTGACTGAGAAAAGAGAGTGTGGAAATTGCATTCAAGCTTCTACACGCTTTCATCTGGAAGTGACACACACACTTTTATCCACATATTATTGGCTACAAAATTAACAAGGTTCTGCCTAATTTCAAGAGGCAGGGAAGTAGAATTCTATATCCTGGGAGAAGTGGAAAACTGAATATCAATGACAGCAGTAATGTCTACCAGAGGCAATTTAGCAAAGAAGAAAATCTATGAGGTTTAAATATGTACATAGCAATAGAGAGAAATCCTTTAAAAAGCAGTTCTAAATAAAAAAATGTGAAAACAAAGTAAAAATATGCCATAACATACAATATCGTTCAGATAAATGTAAAATGCAAGCATATATAAAAATTCGTGTATACATTTCAAATACATTGGAACAAGTGTCTATGGAGGGAAGAAAATAGCAGTGGAGCACAGGGTAAGGAGAACGAATAAATCAATAAATAAGAGAAGGGCCTTAGGAGGCCAAGGATAGTAACATGCTACAAATTAATAAGTTTGTCAGTGTTTCTGAATTCAAAAGCAATTTAAATGAATTTGTTCCATTTCTACTAACAAGCACAAACAAAAGATATAATTTTATTAAAAAATTGCTTACAATGGTATTTTTTAAAAACCTAAGAGACTAGAAATAAATCTAACTAAATATGGAAAGTATTTTAATGGATAAAATAATATAATTTTATTAAAATTGATTTAAAATGATCTAAATAAATGAAAATAAATGCCACATTTATGGATTGGAAGACTAAAAATCATGAAATTGTTATTCCTAATTGATCTGTATATTCAACAGAATCTGAATTTTAAAATCCCAGTGTCTTTTTATGTGTATGTAGGAGAAGGGAATTTAACATGGCAAAAAAAACAGGGCTTTGGAAAAAAAGAAGGAAAAGAAAAAGCAGAAGGAATAGAAAGATGAGGAGTATAAAGGGAAGGAGAGAAAGAGGAAGAGTAGAAAGAAGAGAAAAAGGAGGATTCCTTTGAGACAGTGATTACTTGCCTTCACAAATATCAAGAATTGTTATTAATACAACATAATGTGATATTAGCACAAGCAGAGTAATCAATGGAACTGAACAGAAAGCCAAGAAACAGACCCACATATATATGGAACCAATTTATAAACAATCAGATCAGTTCAGGAAAAAATGGAATTCAATAAATGATGCTGAGACAATTGGTTATCCACATGGAAAATGAAAACTGAATCCCTATCTCACACCATGCATTAAAAATAAATACATTCCAGGATTTAAATGAGAAATCCTTATTACAGAAGAATGTCTTTGTGACACTGGAATACTTAAGAATTTCTTGAACAAAATCAAATTGCACAAACAATAAACAAGATATGACTTCACTCAATTTAAGAATACATGTTCTTTTAGGCATCTGAAGAAAGTGAAAAGACAAACCACAAATGGGAAGAAATTATCTGTGGCATATAAGACCGGCAAAATGATAGCATTCAGAATAAATAAAGAACCACAAATGAGTAAGGAAACAAGTCTATAGGGGGAAATGGACAAAAGTGTTGAACAGGCACTTAGCAGAAGAGGAAAATCAAATGGGCAATAAATTTATGAAAAGATGTTCAGCCTCATTATTCACCAAGTAAATGCAAATTGAAATCCAACCAAAATGAGATCACATTTCATACACATTGGATTGACAAAAATTATAAAAGTCTAACACAGTTGTCCCTCAGTCTCTGCAGGGGACTGGTTTCAGGATACCCTGCAGATATCAAAATCCATGATGCCCCAATCTCTCATACAAAATGGCACAGTATTTGCATATAACCTACACACATCCTCCTGTATTTTAAAATCATCTCTAGATTACTTATAATCTCTAACACAATGTAAATGCTATGTAAGTAGCCAATAAACTACATTGTTCTGTTAATCTGTATTTTTTGTATTGTTATTTTTTAATCATTTTTTAACATTTCCAATCTTTGGTTGGTTGAATTCACAGATGCTGAACCCTTGGACACAAAGGACAGACTGTAATATCATGTTGGTGAGGATATGAAGCAACCAGAACATTTATACCTTCCTGGTGGGAGTGTAGATAGGTACAATTGGCAATATCTGGTAAAATTAAATATGCACACATACACACGATGACCCAGCAATGCCACTCCTTATTTTATATCATAGAGAAACTCTTTTACATGTGACCCAGAGACAAAGAATATTCAGAGCAACATTGTTTGTCATAATAAAAAACTAGAAACAACCACCAAAATTAATACAGGTTGAATAACCCTTGTCTGAAATAATTGGGGCCAGAAGTGTTTGGGATTTCAGATTTTTTTTTTTTTGGATTTTGAAATATTTGTGTATATGTAATGAGATATTGTGGAAATGAGACCCAAATCTAAACACAAAATTCATTTGTGTTTCATATACACCTTCTACACAAAACCCAAAAGTAATAATTTTGGGGCATAAAACAAAGTTTGTGTGCATTGAATCATCAGAAAGCAAAGGTGTCACTATCTCAGCCACTCACGTGGATAAATCTGTTGTTTGACATCACCATGGTTCTTGACTCTGAATTTATATGCTACCAATAGGAAATCACACTTATCCTCATACAGGTACTTAACAGTAAAAAAAAAAAAAAAAAGACATACCCTTAATACAGGGAAAAAATAAGTTGTTCCAGGTAACAAAGCAGTCCAATAGCATCACCAGAATACCTGCATCAGCAGTTCAGCAACAGTCACAACAAACAATGCCAGGCTTTCAGTCTCCTCTTACGATGCTCTGTTTTGATTAAAGGTTACTATACACCATATTGTATTTTTTTAGGTGAGGAAAAACATCAGAAACAGTTGAGAGACCAGGAAATGGGTCCTCTAGGGATGAAAAGATATTCTGATGAATGGCTTTTTAAAATGTTTTCTCCAGAGTCATCTTCCTCATTAATAATAGTTTTTGTCTTAGAAGTCTCCCTTTGATTTTATAAACTAACATGATTTCTTGCTCTGTTATGAATGTACACTGTTCTCATCCTTCAATAAGCTCATGAAACATTTCAACCTGTCATCTATAGGCACTTTTTCTGTTACCAATGTCATCTTCATCATCATTATCATCAATAATCACCTTGATTCAGGACCATTTTGGCTATTTTACCATTGGTCAACAAAAGAATAACTGAAGCTTTATTATCGGTGTTAAAAACTTCTTTGATATCCACTTTGTCCAGATTCCTGATGGACTCTGAAGGTATTTTGTGCATATGTAAGGAGGTCAGACGTCATTTTTTTCTCACGATGACATATGGAATCCTTTGAAGTCACCATTTTGTTCATTGTCATCACTGAACATAGTTGCAGGCCAGAGGCTGTGCTAGGCATGCACAACTGTGTCTTCCGCCACTGTGTTCCAAGTGTTGGCAGCACCATACACGGCATCTGTCATGTTAAACTCCCTTTGAAAACCTTCATCACCTCTGTTCATTGCTGCTAGCATGCTCTTCTTTATATTTACTCTTCGTTGATCTAAGGATACCCTGGACACATGGTTGAATTAATGAAGTCACATTTGGGAGAAAGTACATGGCACAAACATAATTTTTGATAAGAATTTCACCTGAAGGATGAGCAGAATGGTTGTCAAGGAATAACAAAATCTTGCAGTTGTTATCCAGTCAAGCTTCCTAGCAGCAAGCTGGTACAAAATGTTTGTGACACCCATCAGAAAAGATGTCCCTGGTGATCTATGCTTTTTTGTTAGCATAATAGAGTAGTGGACTGGTAAGAAATTCACTCCTTAAAAACAGTGACGATGTAAACTTTTGCCTATCACAGCAAGTTTACACTCACGTGTGCCTGCTGCATTAGCACATCCCAGCACGGTTATTCTGTCCTTGGCATCCTTAATTCCTGTAGAGGCTGTCTCACCAGCTGTAGACAGCCTCTGTCACCAGCTGCTTTTCTGGGGCAAGAATGCCAAAACAGTGATGTTTCGTCAGCATCATAGGCTTGTTCTGGCATTAGATTCTCATCAGTGATGACCTTGGCACACTCACCAATAAATTTTTCTGTTGCTTTATGTTCAGCAGATGCTTTATCACCACAAATATTTAAAAATTTAATTCTGTGTCTTTTCTTAAATCTCTGCAATCAGCCTGTTGAATACTCACAGTTCCCTTCATTTTTCTGTTATCGTGATAGATCTTTGCTTGTTTCATGATCAGCATGTGTTCACTGTGTTGCTGACTGATCCACTCTTTTAATACATGACTGACATTGTCATTTTTAGTTCTTTGCAGTGTTTTCCTATTTTTCCTTGATTTCTGCTCATCAATTCAGCATAGAACTTCAACAGTTTACTGCTCTGTTTCTTCAGGTCATCCATGGTGGTAATTACAAGGCCACACTCTTCTATAAGATGTTTTACACTTACGCTGTTGTCCAGTTTCTCCAAAAGCTCAACTTTCTGTGCTATAAATAAATGTACATGCTTCCTCTTTTTCTTATCTGTTACCCATAGGGGTATCTGCAGGCTTTTTTGACATTTCCAACAATATCTTTACACCACAGAGCATAGAATAAGCAAAAAAAAACCCCACAGTGCGTAAGGTATGTAGGTCTTGGCCCCATGTAGGGCATTGTGGGGAACCGGCCTTTGGCACATCCAGCCTGCACATGTGCCATTTTATTACCCTTTGTGCACGTGCTGTCATGTGGGGCAATCTGAGTATGTTCAGAAAGGATATATCACAACCGAAGTGAGCTGGGAGGACTCTGAATAAATGGTGTGTTGTGTGCCTGCGTCACATTTTGACTGTGACCCATCACGTGAGATCAGGTTTGGAGTTTTCCACTTGTAGCATCATGGCAGTGCTCAAAAAGTTTTGGAATTTGGTGGATTTCAAATTTTTGAATTTTCAGATTAGGGATGGTCAATCTGTATTTTAGTTGTACAATATTCATATAAAGGAATACTATACAGCAGCAGAGGATGAGTTATGACTACAGAAATGAGTCTCAGGAACATACTTTATTGAAAATCAAGTTAAAAAATATGCAGATACTCCTCAACTTACAATGGAGTTACGTTCCGGTAAATCCAGCATACGCTGAAAATATTGTAAGTCAAAAATGCACATAGCACACCTCATCTACAGAGCAACATAGCTTCACCTCTCTTATCTTAAATGTGCTCAGAACACTTACATTAGCCTATAATTAGGCAAAATCATCTAACACACAGCCTATTTTATAATAAAGTATTAAATATCTCATATAATTTATTATTAATAAATACTGTACTGAAAGTGAAAAACAGACTGGGTAATTACTATGAATGTACACAACTGAACACACCATCATAAAATTAAAAAATCGTCAGTTAAGCTATTGTAAATTGGGAATAGTCTGTACAGCACAATGTCATTTAAGGATATAAATGTATTAAAGCTATAGAGGAAGCAAGGGGATAGTAATACAAAATTCAGGTTAGTGGATACCTTGGAGTAACCCACAGAGACAAAGACCAGCACCTCAATCAAGAAATGGACATCACAGTGTAAACCAACCTGCCTGAGCTGCAAAGATACTGACCACACTCAGAGAAGCTGTTCCCTTGGATACCCTGGTTAAGGTCATCGCTTGCTTCTGAGTAGAAAGAAAGTGGAGACTTCAATACACCCCCTTTAGATTTGCCACCACCTACCTATTCTGTTATTCACACATTACTTAGAAGTCCAAAATTTTCTAAAATTTTGGTTAAAACTCTGTCAGCAGTAGGTTGCAAATCTCTACGCTTTGCTTGCACACACAACAGGCTATGTTTAACAATTGACTACAGATAGTGATGTACATATGTACAAAAAATAAATAAACATTTCCCTCATCAGAAAGGAAGACAAGTACTATTTAAAGAGAAGTTGGCAAATTTATGATTATTATGGAGATTATTTCCTTACATCTTTCAATATCCGTGATACTTGATATCATCAGCATTCCGGGCCCATCCCATGTGATTTGGTTTATTCATCTCTGTGTTGTTTTCTTCCTGTTTCAGGGAGAGAGCTACCCACCAGACACCAGGAAGCATGAACCAAAGCAAAGACATACAACAGACCCATTCCAATGTTCATCTTCCCTCTGAAATCATCCCCCAACACACTTGCCCTCCCAAATTCCAGGCACTGTTCCTGAAGAATAAATTATTCTGTGTGTCCATGGGCCTTTGGGCATGCTCTTTAGAAGAAGCCATTGACCTTGATTACAATTATTCACTGATGTCTCCCATACTCCACTATCTTGTGTACTGCTCAGAGAGATGTTATGACTCATTTTCATTGTATCTTCTGAGCATGGCACAGTGTTTAACACAGAAAAATACTCAGTAGTCTTTGTTGAATTGAATTGAATTTTTAATTGAATTGAATTGAAGGTCAATGAAAAAATTATTTCCAAGCTCTTTGGAGAAAGTAGTAATTACAGCTTCCAGGATAAGAATGGGACAGGGTCAGATCTAGAATGTAGAGATGTGAGGGAAGATCATCTGTACAGGGAACTACATATCATTTAGTCTGGCTGGTGTGTCCTATGTGAGTGAGTGTCAGGAGAGAAAAGTAAGTAGGAGACAGATCCTCAAGGGCTAAGGACCCCCCCAAATGGTTTAGAACATATAGGATATAATGGAGATCTGGAGAAGCAGAAAACAATTTTAAACCTGTTAGCAACATGATCTTACTTGGTTTATAGACAGAACACTGGCAGCAAAATAAAGGATAGATTGGAGCAGATTGAGACCAGAGGCAGGGATTCAGTGACCAAGACCCTGGTCCTTGGGAGGATTGCAAGGATAATGTTGAATGGACCCAAGGTAGGCATGCAAATGTGCCTGCATCTCTAGCACCAACCTAATGCTACCCAAAGATGTTCAATCATTTTTTCCAGACCTTTTAGAACCCATTGGGTTATGTTTGAAAAAGCAACACAATGGATCTCTCCTCCAAAGACATGAGAAATTTATTTTGTGTTAAAAGCCCATAAATTTATTTAAGAATCTGGGGGAGTCCATTTTGGCAAAATGCATTTCCCATCAGCCTACTTGATTTCACTTCCTGCCTTTCATGAAATATATGTATATACAAAGCATGAGACTCCCTACTGGGTTCGGCATTTATGCGCATCTGCCGTCCAATTTACAGCTTGCAAAGGAGGTGTTAATTAGTTGGCAGAAGCACCTGAATAGGGAGTACTGGGTTGGCTGAGCGGGTGGGAAGGTCTCTGGCATTTCCTTATTCACATGGGCAGGAAAAAAGAAGAAAGGAAACTCACATTGCTGTCCAAAATGGCAACATCCAAGCCAAGGCAAGTGGTGCAATTATAGCAGGTACCTCTTTTCTCTAAAAAGAGAGTCTATTCTTGGATTCTTGTGATTAATATCAAAGGTTCATAAGAATTTAGTTTAAGTTTTATCTTTCTATACAACTCTTTGAATTGTAAAGATCTTTCCAAGAAACATAGGTGAGTTTTTTATTGTTGAATAGGGTAAAATTAACACTGAAGAACGAATAAGATTAATTTACGCAGGAGAAAAAGCAGAGAATATGTCTTACAAGAGAAGGGGCAGTGATCCACAGCCAGGAGAGTCTAGAAGGCGGTGGGTGGAGAGGAGAAATCACAAATCCAGGTGCAGCTCAAAGGACTTTTCATTCGTGGTCAATAAAAAAAGTTGGCTGAGTTGAAGTAGGTGGTCCCAGGCACTATTTGTTGGGGGAGGGGAGAGCAAGGCTAAATAAAGATCAAATCTAGCTTTCTTCAATTTGTACATCAACAAAATTCATCCAATCTCTGTAACTGAAAACCAGCAAATACTTGATGAGACAAAATGAAGACAGAATCACAAGATGTCATCTAGTAGAATATTTTCATTTTAGAGATGGCACAACTGAGGTGCAGAGAAGGAAAATAACTTCTACAAGGATACTGATGGTGGAATCATAGCTTGCACCTCGGGTTCCTGACTTTCTGCCCATTATTCTTTCCAGCACACCATACTGCTTTTCTAAAGGTCTTCAGAACACTCCTGGGGTCGTACCCTCCCCAAAATCTGATCCAGCACAACTTTTAACAGCACTGAGATGTATAGTATTGTAGAAAGAGCAGCAGGACCAAAGAAAAAAGACATGACCAGAAAATAAAGACACAGACACACAAAGTGTGAATCACCTAGTTATTTATACCTCTGGTGACAATCAAGAGGAAATCAGTCAAAATGTTGGTGAAATATAAACTTGCAGTTGGTTAATAAATATTGCATGCACCAGTGGGGCAGAAGACATTGTATTAAACATTCAGAGATGCTAAGACTACATATATAAAGCATTCATAGAGACTACTTACTTTCTGCTTTAGAAAAACGCCACTGAACCTTCATAAAATACAACTTGCGTTGAAGCAACACACAAAAAAAGAGAGAGAGAGAGAGAGAGAGAGAGAGAGAAAAGATAATGCAACATGAGTTGAGCTTTTTAATACACTCAGCAAGTACTGTTTTAGGCTGCCAAGGTACAGGGTACCTGAACAAAGAAAGAAGAGATACTTTTCATCCAACCCCGGGGTGGCTGTACCTGGCTCCTGATGAAGCTCAGGTGTCCAAACAGAGAAAGACAAACAGAGTAGAGGAAATTCAGTGAGGAGGACAAACGAGGGCACAGCCTCTTTGGAAGATCAGAGGGCTCCAAGCTCTGCTGCTTCCTTCAGCAAATGCTAATGAGCCCAAGAGAAGACAAAACAGAAAGTATTTTCTGGACACACACTCCAGAGAAAGAAGAATTCTTCAGATATATAATTAGGAGCAATTAGCAAGGGCTAGAGGGGAGCATGATAGGATGTAGAATGGGCTTGATTGGGTAATAACTTCCCCTGAGAGTTGTGGGGGCTGACCTGCTTAGGGCTTTTCCTAAGTGAGCTTGTCTTGGGCTGTGTGCTCAGGAGTTTGAGGATAGAGATTAGAAAATCAAAGGGGTTTTCTTATTCAAGTTTACCAAATATTTTCTCTGTGAATTGCTTTAGCCCCCAGATCCCAGACCAGTCTGACACATGGTAGATTTTCAATAATGTTTACTAATGAGGAAATAAAGTGAAATGAAATGGTGAAGGGAATTCACACAATTCATGTCCATCCTCATCCCCTACACAAGCCATGAGGATTTTGGCAGAAGTAGGGCAAGCGACCTTTAGTTAAAAATAAGGCCTTTCTGGTTACTCTGTACTAGTCCCAGATAGCCTGTAAAACCCAGGAAAGGGAGATCAGGATGACATTTTCATTGCTTGAGGATTCAGTAGGTGTAATAGAAGATAATGGAGCAAGGGAGTCCTATAGCCTATGCAGACAACATGTGTATTGGACAGGGTTGGTTCAAACCCAAGATTCACACTATTTACTACCTATGTGACCTTAAAAATGCTATTTGATCTTTGATGACTCATGCTATATGAGTCTTGACTTGCTCATCTGCTAAATGGACCAGACTCATCCTGGGTTATTGTAGAGCCTAATAAGATAATGTCCCCAACTGACTATTGTGAACAACCTGAAGCAGCAGGCCAGTAAATTCATTTACCCAAATGTGTGTTTGAAAGTTGATTTATCTTGGAGGGCTTGCCAGGAAATTTCATTGCTCAAAATTAGACATTTTAGACCTGCAAGATTTATTGGATTTTTTTTTTTTTATGGCCAAGGTGGATGTTTGTCTATGCCTGCTTTTAAAGGTTTTCAAATTAAAATTATTGTGGGTAGGCATTACGGTGTCAAACTTTGGAGCCATTCATCTATTTTTTGGAGTGTTCCTAATTTATTTTTTTGTTTTAATTGTAATAAAATAAAATTTACTATTTTAACCATTTTTAAGTGTACAGTTCAGTGACATTAAATATACTCACATTGTGCCACCATCACCACCATCCATCTCCAGAAGCTTTTCATCTTTCCCAACTGAAACTCTGTACTCATTAAACATTAATTCCACACTATCCCTCTCCCTTTAACCCATGGCAACTGCCATTCTACTTTTCTGTCTTTATGAATATGGCTATTCTAGGAACCACATATAAGAGGAATCATATAATATTTGTCCTTTTGTAACTGGCTTATTTCACTTAACATAATGTCCCCAAGTTTTATCCATGATGTAGAATGTGTCAAAATTTCTTTCTTTTTTGAGGCTGAATAATATTTTATTGTATGTATATACACATTTTGTTTATTCATTCAAATGTTGATGGACACTTGGATTGCATCCATCTTTCAGCTATTGTGAATAACGCTGCTATGAACATGGTTGTCCACCTAATTTACCTTTTAAGAAAAAGATTTGTCCCAGTTGGTAGGTACTCCCTTGATCCACTTGATAATATTAATAGTGAGGTTGGTCTTCCTTTCCAGCACATCACCTCCTCAGGTTCTTAACATTGCACAAAAAATGTCAGCTCTTCCCCCAGCTCCCTCAGCTGTTACAGCATATGAATTTTCACTGAACTAAAAAAACACTAAATAGCTGCAAGCCAGGTACTTGTCAGAGTATAATCTGAAATTTAATGCACCTCAGTATCCTTCAACAGATTAGTTGAGAAGCATGCATTATTAAATGAGAGCTACTTGAAGGCTTACTGTTTCCAATCTAGCTCTAAATTAGCTAGACCACCATAGAGCTGCTCAGTAACTGGTAGACACACTGCTTTAGCCTCCATAGAAGTGATCTTACTGAATGATGCTTGGGTAAAAGGGCTACCCTTAGCTTTAGTTTTACTGATCTGTGGTTTTATGAAACTGTATTGTATTTACTGTGTAGACATTGTTCAGGATGTTGTTCACTTTTTCATATGGTCCCCTCTCTAAGAGGACTCACAGAAGAAATTGTTCTTTGGTATCAGCATCAGCTTTGCTGTTCTGGAGCTACTGGCTTATTTTTCTTCTTATGAATACAGAATTGTGTGAAAAATTGTGTTTTGATCATTGCTTTGGCTACTAGATAGCTTAGATTCAGATTTGTTACCCACCTGTAATAAAAGAGATAAAAATGTACTTTGTATATTAAATACATATGAATTGTACACATTAAACTTATCTGTGGTTTCATCCAATACTTCTTAGCGTAGTTTTACCCTTTACAATGATTTTCTCACTTATTCTTCGTTGCAGTTGTGTGTTTGTGTGAATCACCTTGAGAGAGAGAGAGAGAGAGAGAGAGAGAGAGAGAGAAGCATATTTTTTTTTAAACAGGAGAGAGAGTGAGAATGTATCATTCAAAGTTTTTGGCTACAAACAACAGAAACCAATTCTAATTAACTTCACCACAAATTAATTAATCTATTTAAAAAGGAATTTATGGCAAAGCTATTAGCTTAGCTGATAAAAATTATTGGGAAGCGTGGAGAATGGGGTTCAAAAAATAGGCAATATTCCAGAGAAACTGGGCAATTGGCACCGCAGGCACGGGCACACCCGTGCACAGGAACAGTCAAGAAAGACACTGTTGGCTCTGCAGCTTGTTCCTGCCCTGTCTGCCCCTCTGAGCAATTCTTTTCCTGCTCAGGGTCTAGTGAGAGCTCTACTTGCTGGGGTCTTTCCATTGGGGGAGGTGTGGCTTTGCAGGGATTCCTCTGAAATAGGATGATACAGGATGAGTATTTAGATTATATGAGAGAGAGAGAGAGATTCTAGAAAATCAGAAAAATTGAAGTAGCATGGTGGCCATATTCCTGTTGAAGAAGGATGGGTGGCAGAGAAATAATCTAGAAGTCAAAGTCATGTATAGCTACCATACGTAACTACCCACTGAAAAGTACCATTTTTGGAGAAATTGGAGCTCCAGAGGTGTTTGTGTTCACAGAACTTGGACAGAGGGGGGGAAAGTGCTAAGATCTAAACCACTAAATCACCAACCAATTTTCGTTCCCTTATCACTCTCTCCCAGCTCCCAGGGAAAATGTATAACATCAAAAAGCCTGATGAGTAAATGAATCCTTACAGAGTTTTCTCCCTTAGAAAATAAAAAACATGGGAGTCTCAAGGACTCTTGCTGCCTCCCTAGTTACAATTTTAGACCAGAAGCATGCATAAGCAGTGTGCTTCATGGTTTTTCTCTTAGAGTCCACTTTAGTTTCATCTTGTTCCTCTAAGGGGGGGATGAGAGACTTCTATCCAGATTGAAGGACACATTGAGTCCACCTGTTGTTTTAACCAAATGAGAAGTAAGAGAAGAAAAAGGAAGGGAAGGGGAGGGAAGGGAGGGTAGGGGAGGGAGGGGAAGGGAAGGGAGGAGAAGGGAAGGAAGGGAAGGAAGGAGGATAGAGGAAGGGGAAAGATGGGAGGTGCTATAGTTTGAATGTCTTCTCCAAAACTCTTTCTGAAATGGAACTGGCATTGTGATGGTATTAAGAGGTGAGACCTTTAAGAAGTGATTAGGCCATGAAGGCTCTGCCCTCATGAATGGATTAATGCTGTTATTGGGAGAGTAGCTTAGTTATCTCAGAAGTCTGGCCCCCATTTCCTCTCTGTTGCACATGTTCTTGCCTGCTCTTGCCCTCCTTTCCATGTGATGCCTTCCATCCTGTCATGATGCAGCAAGAAGTTTCTCACCAGACACGTCCCCTCAATTTTACACTTCCCAACCTCCAGAACCATGAGCCAAATAAAGCTCTCTTTTCATTGTAAATTACTCAGTCCATGGTATTCTGTTATGGTAGCAGAAAACAAACTCAGACAGGAGGGAAGAAAAAGCAAAACGAAAGAATGAACCCCAAAAAAGAGAAAGACTTCTGAGGAATCTTCAAGGATGAGAGCACTTTTAACCGTATTGTTCCTTCTACGTGAAGCCCAGATTCATGGCAGTCCTCTTACTTGTGTGGGCTTAAGCACGTCTTTGCAGTCCTTTGTCCCTTGCCAAGGTCACAGCCTACATTTTATGATTTAGAGATCAGGCTTCACTGAAAATTGCATATGGGAAATAGATGGAAATGTTTTCACTCCATATCCCCACCCTCCACCATCACAAACTGCCTCAAACATCTGCATCCAACAAGTCCATTTTTCCTGGTTACCCCTCCAAGTAACCAGGTCATCCTTCCCTTCCTGTCCTTAGCATTGTGCTCATTTGTCTGAACTCTGTTTCCACCTTTGTAAAATGAAAGCCCTGTAATTAATAGAACCATAGTCCTTAGAATGTGGTTTACTGACCATCTATTGTCGCCTGAACATGTCCTTTGGAGGGGCATCTCCCCTTACCACCTCCCACACTGACATCAAATGGCTTGTAAAATACTTTCAACTAGATAAAGGGGTGTCCTTTAGAAGAGTTAAAGTAAACAGATCTCTTCATTTTAATATATATCAAAAGCTTAACCTCCTAATTCAGTGGGCTGAAAATTTCACTCTACCTTAGGTCAGTTTGAAAGAAACTCATCTGATGCCTAAATATCTAAAAAGTTTTAGATATACCCAGAGTCTGACTCAAAAATAGTTCCAGAAGTAAAGCTTATCTAAAGCTTTTGATACTTCCCCCCTTTATATTCTCACAATAAGAAAGTATAGTATCACAATGGGACATTCTGCATAAAGCTAGAGAAAAAGAAAATAAACAAGTCAGAACTTTTCAGCCCTGTTCACAAGAAAGGGTTTCCTGACTAGAGGACTGGAAAATTCTTTTCCTTTTGTAATATAAGTAATACCTGATATTTGCATAGTGAGGATAAACACATTAAATCTGCACAGCATGAGGTTACCAGCTCTGCTTCCATACTCTCCAAGTAACCTCCAAATGACAACTTGACTTCCCTTGTAGATTTTCATACTAGGGGAAGATACACTGGCATGCTGATATGAAGATCTTGTGGCCTCCTTGTCTGTTCTAAACCTTGCAATAAATAAACACATTGGTATGGGGGCAATAAACTCTTTTGTTAATTTGTGAGTTTGGTTCATATGGGATGATCACTTGGGCTCATTTAACTGTGCTTGCCATAAGGAGATCACATTCCTAGATCTACAAAGCTGAGCATCCTACCACAATGCTCAAGGGTCAAGATGACTTCATCCACTTTCACCCTATAAGGTCCTACAAGTGGCTGTTCTTGAATAATAGCAATGCTTGTCATTCATCAAGCACTTACACATACCCTTTTATGAAAAAAGAAAATTAACTAATTTAGTCCTCACAACAACCCTATGAAATAGGTACTATAACTGTAACCAAATGTACAGATAAAAACACTGAGGCACAACAAAGTTAAATAGCTTGCCCCAGTGATAGAGTCAAGATCCAGTCCTAGGCAGTCTGGCTCCTGAACTTGCACTTTAGAGGGCTATGCTATAATGCCTCCAGGGATTGATAACATTCATATCTTTGCTTTACAAATTTAATATCTTGGACAGACTACAGATTGAACATCTAAAATTGTTCATCTGAAGTCTTTGGAGGAGTTATGTCTAGTGGTTTAGAGTTGCTTTGATATTGGAAAGCTATATGCTAAATTGTTCTATATGCTGAGTACCAAAGTCATGTCTTCAACATGGGAAATGACCAAGGAGACTTAGCCAAAAATCCATATGGATGTTGAAGGATCATTTCACGGGAAACACTTCTCCTTAATTGGCTCAAATGATCTTTCTAGACCTGCCTCTGCAATCCCATCTTCTCACCAGTTATTTGTTATACCTGCATTGATAGACATCACACATATGGTAGGGAGTGTGGAGAGTGAGCTGCCAACATCAAGCCTCATCATGTCAAGTGGAAATATGACAGTGTAGAGGAGCCTTCATCCAGGGTCTTCTTCCTCAATTGTCTTCCCATGTTCAGTATGAGTCAGGCATTCTCACTTACTAAGAAGACTCCGACTGAAGAGTCCACCATGTTGTCACCAACAGGACTTATGCACAAACTGGAGTCTGGCTCATTGTACCCATCCTTTCTTTGTTATTTTACAGCAAATGCCTGAGAATTTCAAAGTTAGAGCATAGCTATTCCTACTACCCCACGATTCCCACAGCTGAAGCCCAGGCCACAAATCAGAGTGAAACCCTGGTTGGGATGTCTCCATCAATACTGAAGTCACTTCTCCCAAGGGAATTTGCCAAAAGCCAAACTATTTGATTAGAGACTCTCCTCTGGAGACATCCAGGGTCAACTATTTATCTATACAACCCGAATCACCAAGTCCACACTCTTTCCACTAAGCTATACTACCTCTCTTCCAGTGTTTGTATATTTCATTGTACCCTTAATGGGACTGGAATAGGAATTCCGTAGCTATAAACTGTTTTCATCAATAACAAGTTGTGTCAGAAAAATTTGCTATTAAAAAGAAAAAAAAAATTCTACAAAGTAATTTGCTACTTCCTGTCCAAAATGTGCTTGAGAACAGAGTCTGGTGCTACCTGGGCCTGGCCCCAGTTTCTGCCTCCCAGGCTTCTCCTGCCCAGTCTCTCACCAGTGTTTAGCCTCTTTGCCCCACTGCACTGGTCTTACTCCCTCTGCCCGACTGACCATATCTCAGCCTAGTGAATCCTCTCCTAATCTGTGACCAAGCATTTGTTCCTGATTATCCTGCCACCTGGAACTTTCTTATTATTCTAAGACCTCCCTCAATTTCAGTAGAAGGCAACCCCTCTGGCCCAGCTGCTGCTAGCCCAGCCTCTCAAGGAGAGCTGAGCTCCCTGCCTTTTTCTTCTTCCACTGCCCATATTTTTTGAGTGACTCATTAATTTTTTTTATCAATATCTCAGTTTTAGAAGCAAAAGTTCCTTGAAGTGGGATGGACAAGCCCCCTCCCCCATTTTCATCCTCTAAACAACTACCCTTGCCTTTACAGTTGAATTATAGATGATTTACCTTTATGCATGATCAGTTTGATTCAATTAAAATTGCATTTACTGAATGTTTTGCTGCTTACAAAATAATACATATTTATTGTAAAAAATTCTTTTAAAATGCAAATATATATAAGAGAAAAAAGTGAGAATTTTTATTCTCATCCCCATGAGACAACCACTATTAACAATTTGGTATATATGGTTCTGTGTGTGTATATACAGATGCCCCTCAACTTACAATGGGGTTACATCCTGATAAATCCATCACAAGATTGAAAATATCAGAAGTTTAAAATGCATTTAATACACCTAAACTACCAAACATCACAGCTTAGCCTGGCATACTTTAAACATGCCCAGAACACTTACATTAGCCTACCGTTGGACAAAATCATCTAACGCAAAATGTATTTTAAAATAAACTATTGGATAGTTCATATAATTTATTAAATACTATACTGAAAGTGAAAAACAGAAAGGTTGCATGGACACCATCATAAAGCTGAAAAATTTTAAGTTAAGCCATTGTTAAGTCTGGGACCATCTGTACATGCAATATACATAATATATCCAAATCTATGTAAAATTGGGGTTCCTTAAAACTGTTGTGGAATTATGCTATCCATGTTGTTTGGAAACTTGTATTTTTTTCACTTAACAATACATCTTAAATGTCTTTTCCTATCAGCACATATAAATCTAGCTCATTTTGTAAAAGGTTATACAGTATTCCAGTGTATAAAGATATCACAATTTATTTAGCAAATACCTAATGTCGAGCATCTGTTTGTTTTCAATTAATTTGCTGTAATAATGCACAATAAACATCATTGGACATCTATTGCTGCGTACCTGTGAGGTTATTTCTGCAGAGCTTATATTACTGCACATGGTAAAGATCTCTGAGCCTAATTTTTCTTTTCCATATAATGAGGATAATTTGCAGATGGTTTGAGAATCAGTTGAGATAATTAACATTGTACTGGCATGTGTCATTCACTATAGCTCCCTAGTCTCTAAGCCTCTATCTAAGTTGGGAAATCTTCACTTTACAGGTCTTTAGAAGCATCAAAAATGCCAGCTAGTCACCCTCCTGGACTCTCTTGCAGCCAGGCAAAATCCTATGACCCAGGCTCCACTAATCAGATGCTCTCATGGTACACTTAGACTTGGGAGCTAGTGACACAACAGGCAAGGGTCAGGGAACACACTCACTCTCACTCTTTGATATCCTTGGCAGGAATGGTGAAGCAAGATCAAGCTCTCATTAGAGAAACAGCAATGGTGCCAACTATACATCGAGTGTGTGGTGACTGACAGACACAGGGGCTTTTTCATTAGAATAGCTTTCCGGTATGGGTTTGGACATTCTTTATGGCAGCTCAACCTCAAGCTTCATTCTTCAGACATCCTGACAACTCTGAATTACTCAGGATCCTGTGAATAAAGTCATTTTCTCATTAAATTAGCCAGGGACATTTTCTGTTGCTTGTAATTAAGAACACTGTCTGCTACATATGTATAGCTGTAAAACACCATATGAAGAGAAGTAACATGGCAGATGCTTTTGGATGCCTCCCCAACAACCATTCTTCCTTCTTCCTTCCTAGCAGGGTAGGCATTTGACCCAATTTTGGCTAAGGTGATAAAAAGAAAAGGCTTCTTGAGACTTCTGGGAAAGGGTTTTCATTCCTTTCTAATAAAAAAGAAGCATTTGAAGAGAAAATCTTCTTTTGCAGCTGCCCCCCAGCTGTCTGCTTGGGGTGCTGTGCTGTGAGAATGAGTTGCTTGAAAATCTGGCCACCATTTTCTCACCATGATGAGAAATGTTGCCCACAGACTGGGGATAGATGACAAAGTTCAAGAATGTAAAGAGCTTGGGTTTTTGATAACACCACTGAATTTCCAAAACAACCTTGGAATGCCTACTTCCAGATTACCTGTTAAAATAAAAAATAATCACAACTTAAGACAATAAAAATCAAGTATTCTGTTACTTGCAGCTGAATACACCCTGATTGGTACAAAAAAATTTGTGTATCTTTGCAACAGCTGAGAGAGGCTGAGCTGAGGGTTTTGAGGTTTTAGAACCTCAACTATCTGACCCTATCTCCAATTGCAAAACAACCCCAAATTGCTGACAACATCAAGATATTTTTGAACAAAAGAAAACTTTTGGATAGTTCAGGCTGTTAGTGTTGGAAGCCTGATCCTATTGATGTGCTCTTTGGGAGACTATCAAATTGTTCCAAACTGACATAGGTCAAAGTAATTTTACATACCCTGGAACTTAGCCTCAGAGGGTTCTCTACTATAAGAATGTCTGGTGCTCAAGATCTCTTGACAAGCCTGTGGCTGACTTCTAGGTCTTGGACTCACATTATGTGACTGTCATCCATATTCTAGATTCTAGACAATTGTTCAGCTTAATGCTATTTGGCATTCTTCTACATTCATCAACTCATTTTAGCCTCAAAACAATTAATGAGGTAAGTATTATTAATTAATTAATCAATTTAATAAACAAAGAAAACAATGTTCAGAGAGATTAAATACTATTCTCCAAGTTACACAGCTGTTGAGTTGTGGAGATGTGATTCAAATCCATGCTTTTTTTTTTTTTTTTTTCTGGATGGCATCTTTTTATTTGGTCTCAATGGGATCACATTTTCTGGAACTTCATCCAAATCTTGTAGATGTTTCTATCTGTCTCCTATGAATGCCTAACCTTCTCTATAGGATGCTTTAACATAAGATTTTCCCAGAGCTAGAATCTTGGCATTATTCTCCCTCAAAAATCTCTGCCATTTCCATGGCTGCCATCACAATCCATATGCCCACAATTCTCCATCTATATGTCTAATCCAAACCTCAGTGAGTTTCATTGGCTTACCATTGGAATAACTGGAGAAGCATTAAAAAATGCTGATGCCTGGGTCACAACCCCCCAAATTCTAATATTGTGGATCTGGAGGGAAGCCTGGACAGTAGGATTTTTAAAAACAGCTATATTGAGGTCTACTTTACATAGCATAAAATTCACCCATTATAATTATAAATTCAATTATTTTTAAAAAATGTATTTAAAGAATTAGGCAGCCATCACCACAACCTAGTTTTATTTTGTTATTGATGCATAACAGTTGTATATATTTTAGGGGTACATGGAAATGATGCATAATGATCAAATCAGGATAATTGGGATGTCTGTCACCTCAAACGTTTATCTTTTCTTTATGCTGGGAACATTCCAATTCTTCTCTTGTAGGCATTTTGAGCTATACATTATCATTAACTATAGTCACCCTACTGTACTATCTAACACTAGATTTTATTCCTTCTATCTACCTATATTTTTGCACCCATTAACAACCTCTTTTCATCTTTTCTCTTCCCTACCCTTCCCAGTCACTGGTAACCACCAATCAATTCTCTACCTCCATGAGATCCACTTTTTTGGCTCACACATATGAATGAGAACATGAGGTATTTGTTTTTCTGTGCTTGGCTTATTTCACTTAACACAATATTCTCCAATTCCATCCTTGATGCTGCAAATGACAGAGTTTCATTCTCTTTTGTGGCTGAATAGTATTCTATTGTGTATATACACATTTTCTTTATCCATTCATCTGTTGATAAACTCTTAGATTGATTCTATATCTTGGCTATTGTGCATAGTGCTGCAATAAACATGAGAGTGCAGACATCTGCACAACTTAGTTTTAGCACACTTCCATCATTCCGAAAGTTTCCCTCTTGCCGGTTTGTAGTCAATCCTTTCTCCTACTTGTGGCCCCAGAGAGCCACTGATCTTCCTATCTCTATCAATTCATCTTCTGTAGAAATTCATATAAATAGAATCATAACATATGTAGTCTTTTGCATTTGCTTCTTTCACATCTCATAATATTGTTGCAGTGTACCCATGTTATAGTGTGTTCCTTTTTATTGTGAACAGTATTTCACTGTATAGATGTTCTACATATTGTTTATCTATTCAGCAGTTGATGGGCATTTGGGTTGTTTCCAGTCTGGTGCTATTATGAATAATGCTGCTATGAACATTAGTGTAACATGCCCTTGTGTGGAAATGTGTTTACATTTCTCTTGGGTATATTTCTAGGAGCAGAATTGTTGAGTCATATGGTAAGTTTATGTTTAACTTTTTAAGAAATAGCCAAACTGTTTTCCAATTTGTAACATCTTATATTCTCACCAGCCATGACTGAGGGTTTCATTTTCTCCATATCCTTGCCATAGTTGGTGTTGTCAGGGTTTCTAATTTTAGCCATTCCAGTGAATATGTAGTTCTGTGTTAGGTTTTTGTGTTGTTAATTTGTATTTCCCTAATGACTAATGAAATCAAGTATCTTTTGAAGTGCAAATTAGCCATTTGTTTATCTTCTTTGGTGAAATATCTATTCAAATCTTTTGCCCCTTTTAAAATTGGATTGTTTGTCTTCTTATTACTGAGTTGTAAGAGTTCTTTATATATTCCAACAACAAGTCTTTTATCAGATATATGGTTTGCAAATATTTTCTCACAGTCTATGACTGACCTTTTCATTTTTGCATTGGTGTTTTTGGAAATACAAACATTTTCAATTTTGATAAAATTCAAAATATACATTTTCTATTTTGTGCTTTTGTGTCATATTGAAGAACTCTTTGGCCAACTAAAGTCATGAAGACCTTCTTCTATGTTTTCTTTCAGAAGTATTATGGTTTTAGCTCTTATATGTAAGTCTATGATCCATTTTGTATATGTAAGTCTATGATCCATTTTGAGTTCATTTTTTGTATGTTATGAAGTTTTTCATATGGATATTCAATTATTTCAGAACTATGTGTTGAAAAGACTGTCTTTTCTCCATTAAATTGTCTTGGCATCTTTGTTGAATGAGCACTGGAACTGTAAAATTTCCCCTAGCGCAGCCAACATTGAGCTTCAAGTTGCCTGAAAGTGCTAGCATCTCTAGGTCTCTTCTGCATTTTCCTATCACACAAAGATCTTGATATGTTCTAGAATCCAGAACACTTTTCTAGCTTGATGAGAATCTTTGTAAGTTTTCTCTGGAATTTTTGCAAATGCTGTCACTATCTGGACAAAAACCTCCAGAGGCAACTGACTATACAAAAGCAATGTTAAGCCTGAAAATAACTACAACATATACTTATAGAATTGTTCTATTATATCTGCGTGAGTCACATACGTCTGCCTTTCCAATTAGACTGTGAGCTGTTCAAAGTAGGGAATGTAATTTAATAATAAAACAAAACCAAAACGGTAGCTATGAATTGCTACCATTTTCAGGACCTGCTAAGTTCCAGGACTGTGCATAGCACTTTTTATTGTCTCATATAATCACCATTTTCCAGGACTCCTGAGTTATGTTTTACAGAGGTTAAGTGACTTGCCCAAAGTCACAGCCAGTAAATGGCAGAGCCAGGATTCATCCCAGGGTAAGTCTGTCTATAAAAACCACAAAAATAATCAAGAAAGTGTTACTGGATAGCCCAGTCCCTTACAGGACTCTGAGTCCTGGCTCTGAGTTCTCCAACCTGTTGTACCCGAATAACATAATTGTAGCAAAAAAATATGTATATGTAGTCAAAACAGGTAAGTAAGAGAAGCAGGCAGAAACCTTACACTGGGGTGAGTTAGGTCTGTGAACCAAAATAAAATTTTAAGGCTCCCCCCCACCGGCTGACTGAATGGACCCCCTCATAACCAAAGGAATATCCTAAAATTGTCTGCCAGGAGGAGAGAAGTCAGACATGCCTCATCATGCCCCCCTCCGTTCTTGGACTCCTTTGTGACCCATTGACAGGCCTAAGGGGATGCAAGACAAACCTGCAGGTCCTGAATTTACACAACAAATCTATGTCCAGTGGCTTATCTCTGATAACCACTCCTTATGTTAAAACATTCCAAGCCTCTAGACAAAGCTTCATGTCTTTAAGCAATTACAAGCCTCTAGACAAAGCTTCATGTCTTTAAGCAATTTAAACCCACCTATAACCTGTAAGCCCCCGCTTCGAGATGTCCCACCTTTTTGGGCCAAACCAATGCATGCCTCCCACGTATTGATTTGTGACTTTACCTGTAACCCTTATCTCCCTGAAATGTATAAAACCAAACTGCAACCCAGCGAGATCACTTGCTCAAGGCTTCTTGGGAGTGGCTCCGGGTCATGGTCCTCAAATTTGGCTCAGAATAAACTTCTTTCAAATATTTCAGAGTTTGGATTTTTCCATCCACAACCGCCCGGGATATAGGCTTGTAAAAGACTGAGACAATCATAAGATTACAGAATGCTCCCTCTCCCACTCCACGTTACCACCACACCAAAAGGCTCCAGTATAGTAACAGTAGATTACAGCTGAAAGAGCGTCAAGACAGACTCTCTGTGAAGAGGGAAGTCCAGGGTCAAAAGGAGAGACAAGGACATCAGAAGAATTTGAAGTCTTTGGCACCTACAGCAAACAATAAAATACCACCCAACTTCTAGCCAGACTATCAAAACAAACAAAAACTTACAATATAGTCCTATTTATCTCAGTTCCTATTCTCTGATACATCATGTTCAGCTTTCAACAAAAAAATTACAGGGCATGCTAAAAGGCAAGAAAAAAATATAGTGTGAAGAGATAGAGCAAGTTTTAGAACCAACCTCAGATGTTTGACACAGATGTTGGGAACTATTAGCATGGGAATTTAAAATAACTATGATTAATATGTTAAGGGTTCTGATGTAAAAAGTAGACAGCATCCAAGAATAACTGGATAATGAAAGCAGAGAGGTGGAATCTCTAACAAACAATCAAAATGAAATGCTATAAATGAAAAACACATAAAAAATGAAGAAAGCATTTGATGGGCCCATCAGTAGACTGGACATGGGTAAAGAAAGAATTAGTGAGCTTGAACACATGTAAATAGAAAAATATCAAACTGAAATGCAAAGAAAAAAAAGAAAGAAAAAAACCAGCACAGAACATTCAAGAACTGTGGGGTAATTTCAAAAGATGTAACATACACAATATGGATACCAGAAGGAAAAGAGAGGAGCAGAAGAAATATTTCACATCATAATGGCTGAGAATTTTCCAAAATTGATGGCATACATTGTACCAGGAAGCACAGAACATCAAGCAGGATAAACAGCAAAAATCTACACTTAGGCACATCATATTCAAACTGCAGAAAACCAAAGACAAAGAGAAAAGCTTGAAAGAAGTCAGAAGAAAAAGACATCTTACCTATAGGGGAACAATGTTAAGAATTGCAAGAGACTTCTCAACAGAAACCATATAAGCGAAAAGAGAATAGAGTGATATATTACAGTGTTGGGGGGGTCAGTGACATCACCTAGAATTCTAGATCCAGTGTACTTATCTTTCAATAGAAAAGGAGAAATAAAGACTTCTCCAGACAAACAAAAACTGAGTAATTCACTGCCAAGAGACCTACCCAACAAAAAATGTTAGGAGTTCTTCAAGGAGAAGGAAAATGACATAGGTTAGAAACGCAGATATATATATAAAGAAAGGAAGAAAATTGGACAAGGAATAAATGAAGCTAAAAGTGCATCTTTCATTTTTCTTATTCTTAAATAATCTAAAAAATAACCATTCAAGTAACAATAGTAACACTGTATTAGGCAATGATAGCATTTGGGTAAATGAAATGAATGATAATAATGTCATAAGGGAAGAAAAGAAGGAATTGGGAATACTCTGTTGGCACCTGCACCCGATGTGAAGTGGGATGGTGTTATTTGAAGCAGGGCTCAGATTAGCAAATATGTATGTTGCAAACCCTAAGGCAACTACTTAAAAAAATTTTAATAAGTACAATTGATATACCTAAACAGGAGATAAAATGGAATCAAACAAATGCTCAATTAAAACTAGAGAAGGCAGAAAAAGAGGGGAAAAACAACAAAGAACAAATGTAACAAAGAGAAAACTCTAACAACCTCCTTCTTGGAGTAGGGCACTGTGGAAGCAGTATAACAGGAAAATGCCAGTAATGAATTAAAATGAAAAGGAACAACTGTCCAGAATGAAACACAGGAAAATGCGAAAAGAAAAGCCACCATGGGTTGAAAAAAGGTACTAAATCAAAGGAAAAGAAAGCTACCTACCTCCTCTCCCCAAAGAGAACTTTTTCTCATAAATCTATTTATTAAGCCTAAAATATTCCAGACCACATAAATGACCAACTACAGAAGCATCAATATAGATCCAAAATAAAATGTGAGATTGTCATAAACGGGAGTTTAGAATGTTAATGACTAACATCACTCTGATCACTACCGCTCAGTTTTGTAATTATAAATACATATAACTTCGTGTTTAATATTTAGGTGTTAAATGAAAAATCACCTCCACCCTTTGACTGAGAAACAAAAACAAAAGCCAACTATCAAATCTGAACTGGTTAGAACTGGAATCCTTCATCTCAAAAAAAAAAAAAAAGCACTTTCCTACTTATTGAAAAGTAACTTTAAGATACTAGATGTTTTTCCTTTCCTCAGCTTCAAAATATGATTTAAATTTTGGCATTTCCTAAATAAAGGTATCATGTTAAATACACTCAATATATGGAAAGAGAACAAAACTGGAAGTTTCAAGACAGGCTATACGTGTATTCATTAGTAATCACACGACCTGGATCCAGTTAATGAAACTCAAAAGCTTCAGTTCCAATTCTCACAACATTGAGAGCTCAGAGGTAATAAATATGAAAGTGCTCAGGAAACTATTAACTACTATATAAATATTAGAGAAGTATAAGTCAAAGAAATGGACCGCAAACATCTGCACCATGTCCTAATATTCACCAATGCAGGTGACTATCACTGTTACATTATCTCTTTCTAGGAAGTCTGAAAATGGAAGAAAAACATCAGGTAACTGAGATTTTTACATTGTGGTCTCCTATCTCACCACGGGGAGCTGCATATTTTAATCTTCCTCTAAACTGCCACTTTTGTAAGAGTTTAGGGATTTTCATGAATAAAATAAAGTAGGGTGAGAAAGCTAAGAGAATTAATTGAGTATTATATATGGTATTTGAACTTTGGGGGATTATTCCACAGTAAATTATTCCCTATAAACACCCTAGAGTTAGCTACTATGTTCCTACTGAAAGCAAAGCAAGAGTATGTGAAAATTTTTCTTTAACCTTTTCCAACTGTGATTCCATTTTCAAACACTCTTCCTTCTTCTGCTCCAAAGCAATCTCTAGTGTCTTAAGCCGTGAGTCCTTTTTCAGTCCAGAAGAAGCCAGGGAAGACGCATGCTCTTTCAGGTCCAAGAGTGAAGCCTAAAAGAAACAACACACACCTAGAATAAATATCAACTATAAACAAAATGGAACTTTAAGTTTTTAAATTTATTATCATGGTGGCTTGCAGTTTCTTTCCATTACCAAACACTGACATATTTCCATTTTGAGAGTATTCATGAAATATAAAACGATATTAATTCCTAAGATGGATTCCCAAGAAATAACCAACTAAGCCGATATTTAAAGAATGCTATCAATACATACTCATTAGCACAAAATAAATGAAAGTAGATTAAGCTTTGTGACTATAAGTAGTCAACCTTAGTAGCTACATTAACTTAAACATAAAACATTTTTCCCCTTTTAGAGGAAAAATGCTATTAGGAACTTAAATGTCCATAAAAATTCCTGAAGATAAAAGAAATTTAGAGAAAGATCCTGAAGCTCATGCCTTATCATCTGATCACAGGGCATTAGGCATTTTTGCTATTTAGGTCACATTAACAGGATTCTCCAAAAGCAAGATCAAAGTATATTAAAAATCACCTAATCTAATAGCCGTTATGTACTTCAATTGTTGTTATAAATAAATTTACCTCCTTTTACATACTCCTTTTGTCTTTCACTTTTCTTACCTTCAACATAATATTTATCCAAATGTAACTGGGCTTCAGTTATTTTAGGGTTTATAAAAGCACCATCAAAAAGAAAGAAACCATCTCAAACAAAGTAAGACTTAGGACATGAATGACTTAATCTACTATGTCTCTGCAAAGCTTCCTGAAATATCCCTTAAGGTATTTACAAAAATCCTGCTATAAGAATATTTAGAAAATCTCCCAGCAAAATGCTTTTTTATATGTGTTATATAAACACCAACAACATGTACACACAATGCAATAATTAAGCAAACAAAATAATTCCACATTGGTGATCATAACCTCTTTTTCTGAGAGGTCGCCTTGTAACAGGTTGACTTTTTCTTTCAAGTCTTTAAGATCTTTTTTGTAGTTATCAATTTCCTCTTGCTTCTCTCGCTCATCTCTGTCCCGCTGTTCCTTTAAGCGTTCAATTGTCCGCTCCTGAAAAGAGAGCACATCAACACATGAGGAAATTCCTTTTCATACTTACATCAGATGACTGTAATTCTGCTTTCAACTGATAAAATCGCATACTTCTACCCTCTGTTCAAAAGACAGTAAGTTTTTAAAGAATTCATCCTTCCTACCCATGTTGCTGTAACAAGGATCTGGCTTTGTTCTTTTGAACCCCAAGGGTTCTTTTCCTGTAATCTCAACTAGTATTAGATATGGCTAAAATATTCTTTTAGAATATTCCCATTTATTCAATTCCTAAGTAACTAAAAACTTACATAAGTTAACAACTTAATAACCTAACTTTAAAAACTTAAATAACAAATACTTCTTCTTTCTATATAATTTACATGGTGCTTATAGGGCAATGCAAACAGCTCACAATTTATATACCAACAAAAAGGAGAGGGAGGAGACTTGGATAATGCCTAAAGGAGGGTAAAGAAAAGAGAAACCATTAAAACTTCTTTCTGTCAACAGATAGTCAAAAAGTTTGAAAATTTAAGCAATTTAATTATATTTCTGGTACTATTTTTAAATACATTCTGAGATCAAGCCTTTATCCTGGCAGGCAGCCTGAAGCATTCTGAGTCCAAGAGACTTACGGAACGGTGACCCTATCCCTTTTTTAAAAATCCAATTAAAATGTCCCAAGGAGATTCCCTAAAGCTCCTTTGAAGACATTAACACTAACACTCATCAGGGGTTGGGCCACTTCTTTAGACAATCACTCCTGAAAACCTGAGTTTGATCATAAAGGTAAAATGAAGCATCAAGGCCAAGACTAGAAAATTAGAAAGCACATTATATTAATAACTAAAATGCATGAATATATCAGGTACCAAAGTAGGACAGTAGAGGAAGACATTATATATTGCTTCCTGATGGCCATACCTGGTATTCCCACATCCCCAAATTCTAGTTGACCATATAAATAAAAAAGAATTTTCTTTTTCTTCAGAAGATAGTAAATGTGGAACATATGGCTGATTCTTTAGGAAATTCAGCCACTGCCCTGTAGCATGAAATCCACCTTGCCTAGCAGCAAATGCTTAAATTGGCAACAACTAAATGGATTTTCTTTCTCCTTTACACTATGTATGTCAGCAACAGCACAGAAGGGCTCTTTTCCCTTCTGCCCACGGGGATTTCTTCTGTATTCTACACCCAGCTTTAGATTAATGGGAAAGCATAAGAAATGTGCCTGTGAAGAATCTGGGCCAGTTGCTCACTTTCTCTGCAAGGGCCTCCTCCAGAGTTGTCAAGGCAGTGTCAGTGTTGGTGGTGTCAGCCTGTAAGGATTTGACCCGTTCTTTCAAGCTGCTCATCTGCTTTTCCTTATCTCTAAGTTGCTCTTGAAGATTTTCAATCTAAGTGTGCAAAAACATTGAAGAAAAAAAAAAAGGACATGAAGAAAAATACAATAAGCACAGTTAAAAGTCATGGTTGTCTGTATGTTCTGTAGAAATAATTTAATCCTAAGAGTTTCAGAATTACATGCAAAACCTTAAACCTAGAATTTATAGCCAGAACAGAGAAAAGGCACACACATGGGTATGAAAACACATATACACAAATCTCTAACACAATAAGGAAAGTATTAATAGCTAGGAGAAAAGACCCAATACCAAGAAGGGAGTGGAGAGTGGAATGCAGAGAGGAAAATCACAAGAAGTAGGATTCCTTCTTAAATGACACTACAAATGCCAAGGGGATTCCTTTATGAAGAATCGATAGAGGAAGGACAAGTGACAGAGCGATTAGACAGTGAGAAAGACAAATCATCTGTCTAAAGAAAAAAACCTGTTCTTAAATGCTAATGCTAAGTTAGATTTTTATATCATCTTTTATCTAACAGCAAACATTTTCAATGAAATTGCTTATTGTACCCATTCCTTCATACATACTTACATGCATTTACTCAAAAAATTTACTGAATTTTGTATTATGTGCCAGGCACTAGTGATACAAAGAAAAATGAATAGGCCCATTCTTATTATGAGATAGTAAGAGACAACCCATTATGTAGCTGAAACCAAGCTGAGGTGGCCTTCTGTGCCATCCTAAGCAGCACAAACTTTATTCTAGAGAGATGGAAAGCATCAGAGATTTATAAGCACAGAAATGGTCTAGCCAGTTTTGTATTTTACATATATAATTCTAATGGCTATACAGAAGTTTAAGGGGACTTGAATACAGACATGGAAAATAATTAGGAGGTTGTATCAGTTCATGTAAGAGATTATGGGAACTAAACAAACTAAGAGGCTAGGCATGGTGGCTCATGCCTGTAATCCTAGCACTCTGGGAGGCTGAAGCAGGAGGATCGCTTGAGGTCAGGAGTTTGAGGCCAGCCTCAGCAAGAGTTAGACTCCTGTTTTCTACTGGAAAAAAAAAAAAAAAAGAAGAAAAAGAAATAAAAATAGAAATAGAATACCTGTCTGGCTAAGACAAGTAAAAATAGAAAAAATTAGCCAGGCATGGTGGCACACACCTGTAGTCCTAGCTACTTGGGAGGCTGAGGATCACTTGAGCCCAGGAATTTGAGGTTTCTGTGAGCTAGGCTGACACCACAGCACTCTAGTCCCAGCAACAGAGCGAGACTCTATCTCAATAAAAAAACTGGGATGGGATGGGAAGGGGAGAGGAGGGGGAGGGATGGGATAGGATAGGTAAACTAATAGTTATAGAAAATAGGAGATGTATTTGAGAAACATTATGGAAATAGTATGTTATCACTAGGGAGATTTAAGTACACATAATAAAAAATATTAAGTAAAACTATGAGGAAATTCTAATGAAATATTCTTAATAAGCTAAAGGAAAATTATGAAAAAGCCAACTATTCTAGACTCACAAAGTTCATTCCTTCACTATATATAATACATATTTGAGTTCAACTTCCTGCTATTATCACGCACTTTCCCAGGTGGCCAGGATACAGAGTAATCAAAACAGATCAAAATCCATGCCTTCACAGAGCTTATATTCTAGTATGGCAGACGAAGGAAGGAAGAAAGGAACAAATGAACAAGTGAGTGAATGAATACAGTACACAAGACAGTGATAAGTTCTATGGAGAAAAACAAAACAAGAATCATAGCCTCTTCTTGAATTACCTGGTTTATTTCACAAGGTTTTCAAAATGCAACATAAATGTTACCTCTTTTGTGAAGAATTTCTTGCTCTTTCCCTCATGAGAATAATGTGATCATTGTCTGTACTCCATCAATACATATACATGTATATATTATTAATATATACAAACACACACACTTCCATTCTTCCATCTAGCTAAACATGGATCATACTTTCTCCACTCTTTTCATCCAGCAATACATTATAGCACTGATCTCCAACCATATGTAATTATTTGCTTTATATATGTCTCCACAGTAGACAGGGACCCTGCCCCTCCTCTACAGTTTTGTATCTTCATATCTGGTACATACCAGGTCTTAAGTAAAGATTAATGAATAAATGAATAAAATAGAAGTTGGAACTTTATTATAAACTGTATTTAGGCATACACATAAACTCCTGCTAAGAAGGGAAGTACAAAAGAACCCTGGATCCAATCTCCAGGTAGTTTCTTACATTAACAAGTTTAGTACAAACTCTTTAAGGGCTCCCTTCATTCAACAGGGAAAGAAAAAAAAGTCCCCTTCTAGGGTCAATAAAAAAACTCCACAGGCAGAACAAACAAGCTAAGCAAAGAGAGCTGGTAAATTTAGAATAGGGTACCATGAATATGCTACGGCTTGAATTTTCATTCCTTAAAAAAGAAATAATCTTACAGGTGAACCACTAAAATGTCTGAAATGGGCTCCAGTCATTTCACTGTGACTAAGAGTCCAAAGCCTATTGTGAAAGAAGAGTTCACCACACATACAAAGCTTTAGTCTTCCCTTCATTTAATCAGATACTACTATTGAAATCTCATATACATTGACATTTAGGTATACTCACAACCTCTGAAGAGAATTCTGCCACTGAAAAATCTAGTACTCGATATGCAGGCACACCTCGTTTTATTGCACCTTGCTTTACTGTACTTCACAGATACTGTTTTTTACAAATTGAATGTTTGCGGCAGCCCTGTGTCCAGCAAGTCTATCAGTGTCACTTTTCCAACGCATGTGCTCACTTGGTGTCTCTGTCACATTTTGGTAATTCTTGCAATGTTTCTGTTATTATTATATCTGTCATGGTGATCTGTGATTTTTTTTTTTTTTTTTGAGACAGCGTCTCACTCTGTTGCCCAGGCTAGAGTACCATGGTGTCAGCCTAGCTCACAGCAACCTCCAACTCCTGGGCTCAAGCAATCCTTCTGCCTCAGCCTCCCGAGTAGCTGGGACTACAAGCGCATGCGCCACTATGCCCAGCTAATTTTTTTTATAAATATTTTTTTTAGTTGGCCAATTAATTTCTATTTTTAGTAGAGACGGGGTCTCGCTGTTGCTCAGGCTGGTTTTGAACTCCTGACCTTGAGCGATCTGCCCGCCTTGGCCTCCCAGAGTGCTGGATTATGGGCGTGAGCCACAGCGCCCGGCCTGTGATTAGTGATTTTTGATGTTACTATTGTAACTGATGGGGGACACCATAAACCACACCCATATGAGACAATGAACTTAATCAATACGTGTTCTGAGTGTTCTGACTGCTCCACTGACCAGGCATTTCCCCTTTTCTCTCTCTCTGCTAGGGCTTCCCTATTCCCTGAGACACAAGAATATTGAAATTAGACCAATTAATAACCCTACAATGGCCTCTAAATATCCAAGTGAATGCAAGAGTCATATATCTCTCATTTTAAATCAAAAGCTAGAAATGATTAAGTTTAATGAAAAAGGCATGTTGAAAGCCGAGACAGGCTGAAAGCTAGGCCTTTTGCACCAAACAGTAAGCCAAGTGGTGATGCAAAGGAAAAGTTCTGGAAGGAAATTAGAAGTCCTTCTCCAGTGAACACTAAAATACTAAGAAAGCAAAACAGCCATATGATTCATATGGAGAAAGTAAGAGTCGTCCGGAGAGAAGCTCAAACCAGCCACAACAATCTAGAGCAAGGCCCTAACTCTCTTCAATTCTATTAGGCCATTAAATATGAAAGGACCAATTTCAAATCAAATTATATCTCAAACAAGAAACAACACAATTAAAAAAAGTATGCACCTAAACTATCAACCCAGTTTTGCCATCTTAACGGTAGCTTGTTTATGTCAGCAGTGAAGAAGCCTGGAGAGTGAGTGGCAATGAAATCTTGAAAGGCATTTTCCACAGCTTGTTAGAGAACTGAATATTTTTCCTTGCAAGAAGTGGTCCAAAGCCTGGAACAAGTGATAGTCAGTTGGTGCAAGGTCTGGTGAATACAGCAGATGACAGAGAGTTTCCAAGGCCAGCGGCCATCGTTTGAGCAGTGTTGTTTGTGCAACATGTGTTTGAATATTGCCTTGCAAGAGGATTGGCCTGTCTCTAGTAACTAATCTCCACTGCTTAATCGCAAGCATCCTCATCATTTCATCCAACTGGCTGCAGTCAACATCCACTGTAATCGACTGACCAAGTTTCAGGAAGCTGTAGTGGATAATACCAGCACTGGACCATCAAACAGATATCACCACCTTTTCTTGATGAATATTCAGTTTTAGACTGTGTTTTGGTACTTCATCTTTATCCTACCATTGTGCTAAATGCTTGTGATCATCAAAAAGAATTCATTTTTCATCACACATAATAATGTGGTGTAGAAATGGTTCACTTTTGTGTCCTGACAGCAAAGAAAGGCAAACTTTGAGAGGATTTCTCTTCTGATGATCATTTAATTCATGCAGAACCCATATATCCAGCTTCTTTACCTTGCCGATGTGCTTCAAATGGTCCAATGTTGTTGGAATAGTAACGTCAAGCCTTGATGCTAATTCACATGTAGGTTGAGATGATTCACTTATACTGCAGCTTTTAGCTCATCGTTATCCACCTTGGTCTCAGGTCACCCAACTGGCTCATTTTCAAGATTAAAACCACCAGAACTTTTCAAACCATCAACATACTGTGCATTCATTAGCCACGTCCTTCCCACTTTGTTGATATTTTGAGCTGTCTGCGCTGCATTGGTTCCACATCGGAACTCACATTCGAAAATGACATGAATTTTTTACTTATTCATGGTTTTACAAAAATTGCTCTAAAACAAAACTTGAAAGACAATCACAAGCCAAACTGCATTTGAAAGACTGAGGATGTACCTTCACAATAATAATAAAACAAGAGTCAAAGTGAAATGTCAGAGATATCAACTGTCAAAATTAGTACTTAAAGAAATGAGATATTCATACTTAATAACCTAATACAAAGGTTGAGAGAGGTGAAGAAGAGGTAGAAGAAAAGTTGGAAGCCAGCAAAAGATGGTTCATAAGGTTTAAGGAAAGAAGCCGTCTCCACAACAAAAGTGCAAAGCGAAGCAGCAACTGCTGATGGAGAAGCTGCAGCAAGTTTATCCAGAAGATCTAGCTAAGATCACTGAAGAAGGTGATGACATTGAACAATAGATTTTCAATGTAAATGAAACAGTCTTCTCTTGGGAAAAGATACCATGTAGGACTTTCATAGCTAGAGAGCAGTCACTGCCTGGCTTGAATGCTTCAACTTCTTATTAGGTGTTAACGCAGCTGGTGACTTTAAGGTGAAGCCAAGGTTCATTTACCATTCTGAAAACTCTTAGACCCTTAAAAATGAGGCTAAATCTGTTCTGCCTGTGCTCTGTAAATAGAACAAAGCCTGGAAGACAGCACATCTGTTTATAGCATGCTTTACTGAATCTTTTAATCCCACTGTGGAGACCTACAGCTCAGAAAATAAAATTTCTTTCAAAATAGTACTGCGCATTGACAATGCACCTGGTCATTCAAGAACCCTGATGAAAAGTAAACTGAAAACCTTCTGGAAAGGAAACGCCATTCTCGATGCCATTAGAACATTCATGACACCAAAGAGGCAAAGAGCAAGATGGAGGACGAGAAAACCCGCCAGCCAGAGAGTCTCCGCAAAAAAGACAGATTTTAGAAGAAAGCGGAAGAAATAAGCAAGCAGATAAGCACACATCGGACAAGGGTCAGAAGGAGGGGTACCTGAGACTACGGGAGACTCCACGGGAGGAGGTTGCGGAGGAGAACTGGAAGGAGAGAGCCCACGAGAAGCTTGGAGACCAGCGACAAGGGTCGGTGGAGCGGTTAACTTTCCCCTCCCTTGCATCTAAGACTGCTGGTGGGCTCCTGGGCGGCTGGAGAGACCTGCTAACACCAGCCCAGAGATAGCTGCTGCCAGTGAGCGGTGAGCCTCTTGCAGACCCAGCACCAGGCTCAAAGCTCCCTCGGGGGCAATTCACGGCCCACAGACCCGAGCCCATCGGCAGGCGCCATATTTCTCCAATCCCCCCTCCCCCTTCCCTATCTGCTGCTGCTGAGAGAGACAATTTAGCCACCACCTGGAGGCATCTCCAGGGAATGGGACCTTTCCTTTCGGGGCCCTACAGCAGACTAAGGAGTACTCAGACTGTGAGCTCGCGACCCGCCAGCCCTCCCAGGTGCCGCTGGCCCGGTGACTCCAGGAAAACAGGGCAGATCCCGAGGCCAATAGACATTGACCCAGCTTGGGCACCCTGTGGGTGACTTAGGACCGGCACACCTCTCCCTGGCAGGGCCAGGGATTGAATTCCAGGGCCCAGGGATCAGACCTGCAGACCAGATCCCGTTCACCCAAGGCTCGCATTGCCCTGGGGCACAGAAGGGATATTTGTGAACGTGCCTACTAAGGTGTGTGTGCCTTCAGGGGTGGATTAGCATGCTTAAGGGGCAACTCTCCTTGCAGGGGAGGGCTGTGTCCCCAGCCCAGGCTGCTATCCTGGGCATGGAACCTCCCGGCCCACATCACAGCCAGGGGAAACCCGCTGGCATGAGGTCCTGTCTGCTGGCAGAGGCCCAGGAGAAGCCACGGAGCCAGGGAGGGTGGAAAGGAGAGAAACCTGTTCCAAACTGCAGGTCTCAGACAGCCCCAGCCCCACCCCATTTCGGCTGAGTGGGGCCATTCCAGCCCCACCCTGACAGGTTTGCCCAGAAGCAGAGAAAAGACCTTTGACCCCTGCTAACAACATTTGTGGTGCTTGAGGGCAGACTTACCTAACCCAGCTCTGCCCAGACTCACTCCCAGACCTGTCCCCACTGAGGTGGAGAACAAGGACAAACTTGGAAGAGCCAGGGCCCCATCCAACACCTGAAGCACAACAGTTCTCATCCAGAGGAAGAAGAGCTGGTTACAGGACCCAAAAACAACCACTGTAGCCTGCTCCTCCTAGCAAGTGCCACCTACTGATGGGGAGGTCATTCTATACACCCTTTTACTGCATCCACTGACTCATTACAGGGTGTGGTCAAATCTCACCCACAAACACCACCTACTGGCTCAGAGACTAAACAGGGCGTGTCACTTTCCAAACGAAAATCTGAAGGCAAGAAGCAACAACTGAACCAGATGAGAAGAAATCAGCGAAAGAACTCTGGAAGTATGAACAATCAAATGGAAAGCACACCCCCAAAGAGGAATACCACCTCTCTAGAAACACACCTCAACCAAAGTCAGAACACTAAAATGACAGAAGAAGAATTTCGAACATGGATTGTAAGAAAACTCGATGACATGAAAGAAAAAACGGATAACCAACAGAAAGAAACCACAAAAAAAATCCAGGACGTGGAAGAAAAATTCAATAAAGAAATTGAAATATTAGAGAAAAATCAAACTGAACGCCTGGAAATGAAGAAGATATTCAGGGAACTACAAAACACAGTGGAAAGCCCCAAGAACAGCTTAGATCAAACAGAAGAAAGAATCTCAGAGATTGAAGATAACACCTTCCAACTAAATAAGTCAGTCACAGAGGTAGAGCAGAGAAATAAGAGAAAAGAGCAAAGTCTACAAGAAATGTGGGATTATGTGAAGAAACCTAATGTGAGGGTTATGGGGATTCTGGAAGGGGAAGGAAAAAACACACAAGGGTTGGATAAGTTATTTGAAGATATAATAGAGGAAAATTTCCCAGGCCTTGTCGGAAACCTAGATATCCAAGAACAAGAAGCTCAAAGGACCCCTGCGAGATTCAATGCAAACAGGAAGACACCACA